>JAKSZP010018425.1:0-284347 GCA_022478985.1 Massospora cicadina | reverse complement strand
ATATCAGCTATCATTTGTCCACTGGTAAGAGCCCATTTCAGCTGCTGAATGGTCAACATCTGGCTCTGCCCGCCTTGCTATATTCATGTTTAGAGTACACTGGTGGGGTGAATTCTCAGAGATATCTGAATCAACTCATGGATACATTGATCAAGTTGCAAATGGAAGCCTACTCAACCAGTTTGGCTAAGAAGATTCACGATCAGGAAGCTGATCAGAAGAGACATAGTGGACTTCCGCTGTTCGCTGTGGGGGTTCAAGTTTTATTTCATGAATAAAATGGATAAAGATGAAAAAAAATTTCCAACATCTGGGTCAGCCCATTCAATATTATCGAGAAGACCTGCATGGATGTCTACACAATAAAGGAACCTGTGGGGGGTCAGATTAACGACTGAGCTCACATGAAGTTCCTCCAAACATATAAACAATAAGAGCATATCATCAAGTCAAAGGGGGGGGGGGTAATCTTGGGGAGTTGATATTACTGGACAATATGCTACCCATATTGGCAGATCAGAGAGTAATTGAGACGAGTCTTGAGATTTATAAAAAGGTGTTAAATGAATTATAATCAAGCAAAGGGGCGACCATTCGGCAAATTGAGAGGATTTATGCCAAGATTTGACATTAACAAGAGTAATTTGAAAAGGGAAGAAGAATATTGGGACCATCTAGTACTAAAAAAAAGGGAAGAAGAATAGAAGATTACCAAGCTGAGGATTCATCTGGCTGGGGGATTGAGGCATAAAGAGTCTCATGGAAGTTAAAGGGAGTAGTCTTTTTATGAGGGAAAAGGGGACGCGGGGAAGTCTGCAATTTATATTAAAATAGAGGTAGAAATAAGGGGCGATGGCTCTGTATATATATTATCAAGTTTCTTAAGAAGTCGGTGATTATTATATCATCCAATTTGTTTCTCAGTGGCTAATACCCTGTGCAAAACCAACTCATTGGAATCAAGAATAGATGCAAATAATTAACAACCATTAGATCGTCCCAAAATTTACCCAGCTCAGTAAGCCTGGCATCTGCCTCTTGGCTAAAAACACCCCTTTCCATTAGGTTCTTAACAAAAATATATGTTTGAGACCCTGAAGGAGTTATAGCAACAAGGCCTATCCTCACCATCCTGACTATGGCAAGCCTTTCATTTGGTTCACAGAAGACTCCAATTATGCTTTTGGAGATATTTTGGCTAAATTAAATCAGCATGGAGTCAATCATCCTATGTCCTAATTATGCAGGATACTCTCTGTTAAAAATTATAATATGACTGGACAATAAGCCTTGGTAGCTAAGGCATATCTGGTAAGTTTGGCTGAACTGAGTAGTATATTAATATTGTTGAGATAGCCTTGAAATATGGGTGATATGTCAATACCAAGCTTTGGACAAATATTAATTGGATCGCCTCCAAATCAGGTAATAAGGCAATGACAATGTACACGAATATTTAGCAGATTGCCTTGAACTAAGTGATAGTAACATAAGAATAGTAGTTTCTGCAAGAACCATTGAAAATATGGCAATACTGAATATTCTAAGAAAAAGGTTCAATATCGACCAAAGTTGTTGATATATAAGTGAGATGAGATGATTGAAACAGAGGATTGTAAGTAGGAAGAAGTGAGCTGAGCGGAAGAAATCCGCAATATATTATGTCAAAAATAAAAGTGGTGTCACCAGAGCTATTGCTTCATATTTTCTTAATTATATTAGGTTAGACTTGAGGACTAGCAATCTTCATATTGTCCATCCATTTCTCAGTGAGCTTTCACCAAGTGCTATCCTTTAGGCGTATATTACCTATATTGCCTAAATCATAAACTCTCAAAGGCTGAACGTAACTACAGAATCACTTATAAGGGATTCCTCACTGGCTTGCTTGCCGTCAGATACTACCGCCCTCACTTGTATGGGTCTTCATTCAAAGTGACCACTGACCACGACTCAGAAAGTGGTTGCAGATTATGAAGGACCCTACTATACGCCTGGCTCGCTGGGCTCTTAAGCTCCAGCATTACAATATAACTGCTGAGCATTGGGCGGGTACTCGCATATGAACGTTGATGTGATGATGCGGCTGCCTATTCTTCACTTAGACATTATTGAAGCTGAGAGTTTACATGACCTCCTAATGACTCCTGTCTTGTAAGCTTATGAAGACGACCAGTACAAAAGATGCTAGCTCAGCACTCCCGCAACACCTAGAGTAGAATGGGAATTTATACAAGAAAGTAGGGGTGAACAGGATACCCTATCTACAGCCTTCATAGCGATTACCTGTGATCCTAAAGTCTCACACTATCATGGGCATGTTGTAGTCTGCAAAACTTATGAGTGGATAAAAGAGCAATACTACTGGGAAGGCATCATGGATACCATAGCTAAAGTCCGGGATTACTGTCTGACCTGTAAAAACAATCCAGCTACAAAACCTGGTATCAGTATCAACAAACTCCGCCCCATCAACCCTTCCACACTATAATCTTGGATGTGGTAGGTCCACTGCCTCAACTATTGGTGGCAACCATTATATCCTGGTTAATGATTATTTTACCAAATGGGTAGAAGTTGTTTCTATCTCCACTCAGATCGTTAAAGCCACTTTTAACTTCTTCATCTTTAAATATTTATCCGGCATAGTTGCCCCATGTCCTCCTATTTGACAATGGGAAAATTTTTTTTTCCTCTAGAGTGGTAAAGCTCTTTGCCACCTCCATGGGAGTTCAACAACTCTTATTGTCCCCTATACCTATCCACGGTTGGTGTTGTAAATAGAGTTAATGGTACCCTGGTCTCTATAATCCACAAAAGGACCATTAATCCTCTTCACTAGGATCTATACTAACCAGTGCCCTAATGGCCAACCATATTAGTTACCATCACATCATTAAGAAATCTCCTTTCTATTTGTTGTATGTATGAGAACCTGGTGACTGGCTATACTGGCCAGAAATAAATTCTCTGACAGAACTAATCCTGAGAAAGCTGTTGGAATTTACTACCAGAATTGGTTATTCAGATGTGTTGACTGAAGAGAATCAATCCTGATACAACCTTATAGCCCAAACATTTAATGGGGATAATCCCTAAAAGAAATGAAAGGACTCTCAATGTGGTGGATCAACCCTGACTTATGCGGCTAACTATTACTCCCTCATAGTTTCTAATCTCAGGGTCAAACCAATACATACACCAAGTGAATCCTATTTGACCTAGATGACTAGCCTGCTGCAGAATTCCCAATTTGTGACAATTATAGATCTTAGCTTGGACTGTTTGAAGATTTACCAAAAACCTCCCTGATCTCCCTTATATCCTGGATTTAAAACAATAAAGATTATTTTTTGCTTTGTCATTTTAAGTCAAACTGGCCTACCCTTATTAACTTAGGGTAAAAACATATATTTAGGAATTACCACTTTAGGCATAGTATCTGGACTGAAAGCTTTTGGTCAAGAAAATTAAAGGATTTAATCTAACACACAGGAGCTTTAGGTTCCCTGTCTCAAAAAAGGGATACGTGGTATCAATCTCCATGATCCTGACAAAACGGTGTTCAAAGAAATGTACACCCCGAGTTCATGGTAAAAATAAAATAATTAAACAATACACAATAACAATATGGCTTCAGAAAACGCCGAAGATTGAGAAGCTGCCCATTTTAGTAACTGGGCAATCAATTTGCATTTAGGAGATATAGCAAAAGCCTTCAACATTCTATTTACCAATAATTAGAAGTGATCCTCCACACTTTATCTGCAGAGCAATATCACTTACACTTATCAGACTTCGCTGATAACCCTCCAAGTCCTATTATCTGGGGCCTTTGCCCCGGAGTTCGAGCTGTAAGAAAATAAGCTCTTTCAGTGCTGGCCCCTATGATGATATAGGCTCAATGTTATTTGATCAATTTTGATCAGAAAGATGAACGTAGTAAATGATATCTGCGTCACTATTTACATCCCATCTTATACCATCTACTCCAAGTAGCTGGGTTCAATAATTAGGAATTACTCCGCCGTTTTCAATTATTG
Organism: Massospora cicadina; assembly: GCA_022478985.1. Classification (NCBI taxonomy): domain Eukaryota; kingdom Fungi; phylum Entomophthoromycota; class Entomophthoromycetes; order Entomophthorales; family Entomophthoraceae; genus Massospora; species Massospora cicadina. Next base: position 280,304 of record JAKSZP010018425.1, on the reverse strand, counting down.
TTAACAATATATTTTCAGCTCCTCCAATTCTACCAACATGCTTCTCATTTTTGCAGTGAAAACGGAAATGTTATATTGTAAAATTGGAAGCTCATTAATGAGATAAAGGATGTGTTAACCCATCTGGATTAAGGATCATAAGTTTCATTTAAACTAAACATACTACTTATTTTGTTACTAAAGGTCATTAATCATAATCAGGTTCTAAATTGTACCCTTGAGTTACAAGCTGATGCCATAATTTATTACCTCTGTAATAAATTCCTCCAGTCACTGGAGGAAATGATCTATGAAGTACGTGATGACCTGAATAGCCTCCGTTCTTCAGGGCCACAAGGAGTGCCTGGTAAGTATGGAATCCCTATTTATGATGGGCGTGTGGTGAAAAAGGACCCCCTGGTCATGACGGACAGGATGATGAATGGAATTCCCCTGGTTGTGATGGACAGGATGGCAAATGGGGATCTCCTGGGCCAAGAGGACCCACTGGACCTATTGCTGACCCAAAATTCTCTGAAGAACGCCTCCAGGCGTTAATACAGCAAGTAAAAAAACTTGATGTCCATATTTGGATGCATCGCCCAAGAAGCCCAACTCGCTTGGGATGTAGTTCCCCTCTCCCCTAAATTTCCCTAACCACTCATCATGAACGCCTTATGAACTTGGCAGCCTTACCTGCTGTGGTATGTGGGTTGGAGTAAAGAGTGCTCGCCATTGAGCAACATCAACTTGAACTCTGAGATGCCATTACTGAATTAAAAAATTTGTGGCAGTTAAACCAGCTTGTCACGAAAAGATAAGCTCTCAGTGCCACTCATGAATGATTAGATTTAGTAGTTGAAGATATTAAAGATCTATGAAGCCAAGTAGATTCGTTTCATCCTCAAGAGTATTCCTGAGATTTCGCTTCTTAATAAGGTGAAAGCGCAGCTTAGAGTATGTTCATGTTGTTTGGCCTCCAACCCCCAAGTGGTACATCTAATCCCTTGTTCAAAGAAAACTATGTCCCCAGAAATATAAGAATCTTCTTTTTCTTATATTTATATGAAAGCTCTATGAGGGAAGCACCCAATCACCAACAGCTCAAACGCCTGACGAGCTGTCTTAGTTTTATGGCTCAAGGCATCATGGTCCCCCATTTAGTGGAATGTTGTACTTAAACTGACGCCAAGACTGCCTTGCTCTGGGAATTTGGGAGCAACCTAAATCTATTTAACCAAAAACAGACCTTTCATGAGAATAAGCCTTAATCAGAGAGAGACTATCAATGAGTTCACTCATCATTTTTACCTTAAGGCTCAAACATTGGTTGCAGGGAATCTCTCTAGTTAGAAGTTGATATCACTGCCTCATTTTCAGCATATAAAATATGCCTAATATATTACTATATCCTAAAGCGATTAAATCCAACTTGACGTCCCTCCTCCATAAAAAAAAATATATTTTAGAAATTCCTGTTGAACTACTTAAGCCTAACTGTCCACTAACTTTAACAACAATAAGCCTCATCCTCAAAGGTAGACGTTACACCCCCAATTCACTTACACCTGAATTATACTGCACTTATTGCAAGAGAACCAATCACACTGTGGACCTTTGTCACGCGATTCAACGTAAGTCAACAAAAGGTCAGTCAGGAAAGGTCAAGAGGCTCCATATGCTGGCGGAAAGCAAGTGCCTCAAGACCCTTATTATAGCTTAGCTCTAATTCCATCACTTTGGGCTTATTTTGTTAGCTTAACCTAAAGAAGTTGATGTACTTTTTTCTATTCAAGGTAATACAAGTCTCCAGATTTTTAACTTTATTTTGGTCAGTTACTTAAACAATCTTTGGCGGTCAGCTCTTCTATGGAAAGCCAAGCACTGGCAGCTAAAATTCTATTTGCATTAAGCAACCCCAAGCTTGACCATGATAAAATTCTCCTCTTGCTTTGCTGAAAATCCCTAATGACAGTCTACTAGATGTAAATTCTCTGTTTAGCTCTTTGGTGGTTTGGATAGAAGTAGTCGTACATGAGGTTAAAGTTATGGAGATAATTGACACTGTTTCCATGGTTAACATTATTTCCTCTCAACTTATATATAAGATAAGAATGGCTCCAGACTTGATTCACAAAGCTGAATATGGGAACGCCGGTAGTCAGTTACCTAAGGCAGTAGGGCCTATTCTGCCTTATCCTTTTGTTTAGATAACTTTTAATTACTGCCCCCACCATTGCGTTATAAAAAATACTATTGAGTTGCCTATTAGGGTCCAATTGATCTGACGTAAACTTTCAAGTAAGTTTACTGTACAGGTTGGTTGTTAAATTTATTAATAACACTAGTTGTATGGCGACGATTAGTAGGTTGAGTCTTCACAAGTTTAAATAATTTACTATGGCAAACTGTAATTAGGAAAACAACAAGGGACCTTTGTTCCCTTCAATCTTTTATTTAGAAGTTATTAAATATATTTTAGTTGAATGCTGCTTTTTAAAAGATGAAAGCTAGGGGTTTTATAAGCAGAAGGCGGACAACTTTTCAAATAATCCTCTGAAAGACAACTGATTAGTCCCTAAAACTTCTAACCCTTTGGGTTAACTTCTGATGGTAGTGAATGTCTACATCTTAATTAATACCTAGCAGTGTAAAATTTTATTGATTGGCAACCATCCTCATGTGTTAGAAACATACACAGATGGTCTGGGGCCATGTTACCTGATTACTAATACTAGCTACTGCCAAAACAAGCGTTAAAATGCTTCAGTAGCATCGTTAGAAACAACTCTAATCATTCAGCGCCTCTGCTGAAACGATTCATTATAACATTTTGACTATCAGCAATCATGCCCTCATTTAATTACCTAATTAACATTGTTGGGCATGATGGCCAAAAAAATATTTATTGAAACAATCGTCAGATTATGTCCTTTGATAAATTTTGATTACTAATAAAGTTGGGGATGATCCCCAATGAATTAGTAAACAGATCCCATCATTGGATTAGGTCCTTTGATTAATTACGACTAATAATTTAGTCAGGGATGATCCTCGATATATTAATAAAAAGCAACCGTCAGATTATATCCTTTGATTTTATGACTAATAATAAAGTCAGAAACCATTGCCAAACAATCAGTTGCTTTAACAACAATCAATTTCCTAATCAGCAAGTGAGATGGATAATATGGTCAACCAAATTTCCAGCATGTGGGAATTTAATTTTATCATCAACCTTAGGGCAAAGTACATATCCCTACTAGGGTATCAGATTCCGTTCATATTTGAACTTCCATAAAAAGCATAGGAGCCCAAAAAATGGACATGCATCCTCATACCCCCATCCTCCATTTTCAAAGTTGTAATAAAGTCTTAGATGGAAAAACTAAGTTACCTCTTGAGGCTGCGGATGCCAAAGATGTGATCCCTCTATATGCCCCTCATCCTATCACAATACCCTCTGGCTCACAAGTTATTGTTGATTTGGGATCCAGCTTTTCACCCCTCCTAATCAAAACTTGAAGCTAAGTGGACACCCAATCCTTCCATCTAGGAAGCGTTGACATGCCTGGGATTTTGGATCCCACTTGTGGGAAATCTATCTCTATCTTATTTGGGAATTTAACAAATCATACCATCGAAGTCCCTTGGCATGCGTTAATGCTTATGTAGAACTAAGTCCCATTGAGAATATTGCCAATGTGTGTTGCTTTAGCTCATTACAAACTTTAGGATTTGATCCCTACCCACCATAGCTCTGGTCTAATGCAGGATTGGAGATAACCTTACACCTCATGAATGCCAAAATGTTGAAGGAACACCTTGAAAAAAATGACAACATTTTTTCTTGGGACCAATTGATTACGTGAAAATGTTTGAGGTAATTTCTTAAATCAAGACTGAGGCTCACCTAACATTTAAATCATGACCATATCAAAAATCAAAAGTAAAGGAAGCTCAAGTGGCCTTAGAGTTACATCAACTGTTGGAGGCTAGATTTCTTGTGTATTTTAAAAGCGCATGGGCTTCCCCCTCTTATTAATCTAAAAAAGGATGGTGTCCACCATATTGTCATGGATTATTGCTGCTTAATTCTACCATATGAAAAAGCAGCTATTCATTGCCACGTATAGATGATTCCTAACGTTTGATGTTGGGGTCACACTATTTCCTAGCTATGGATCTTGACAGCGAATACTGGCAATTCAATTTGTCACTGGAAGATACTGAAAATGTGCTCCTATTTCACGTGAAGACTATACAAGACCACTTGAATGCCATAGGGGTTATGTAACGCCCCTGCTAACTTTCAAAGCGCTATGAAAGGACTCTTAGATGATATAAAATGCTATTATGTCTAGTTTATCTCACTGTTAGTACTAGTTTTTAATACCCTTTACTATACACCTAGATCACCTAAGGAAAGTCTTTCTGCAGTTATGGAAATCTTCGATAAACTAAAGCCATAAAATTCTACTTATTTCAGTGTGAAATGTATTTTTTGGCATTAAATTAAGTAAAGCTAGAATATCCTCAATGGACGACAAGGATCTGGCCATTGCTAGGATGCCCCCCTAAAACCCTACGAAACATATAAGTTTTCAGGAACGGTGGGATATTATCACCTGTTTATTACCCACTTTGCAGACACTCTGAGCCTCTAGTGAAACTATTGAATTTAAATTTATTGCGGGGAAGGCTGACCATGAGACGGACACTTCCAAAATTGACTTGACTGAAACAACACTTAGTAACAGGGAGGCACCCCAGAGAAGCGATGCTATCTCTTGTTGCCAGCGTGAACGCCACTTATAGAGAAGGGGAGGGAACGCGTGAAGGGGCCGTAGTCACAATTGAACACGTGTAAAGAAAGGGGTCTGATTTGATGAATCAAACTGGGAACCAGGAGGATACCAGCTGTTGGCGGCGCGGTGGGAGGTATCCAAACACATACGCTTGAAAGTGGTCCACCAAATGAGACTGGAATCTGTGGACAGCTTCTGGGAGGGTGGGGATGGAGTCTGCGATGGCATCCAAGACAATCGTGTGGATGGTCCACATGGCGATTGCAACCACCAGAGCACGGAGGGAGGGTGAAAGGGGGGAGGCCATTGATGAAGCAAACATATCACTTGACAGACTGAAGGGATGCGTTTGATCCTGGCCTAGCAGACGTTGGACTTCGCGCCATATCACTTTAGAGGTGGGGCACTTCTCCAGGCGGTAGAACAGCGTTCCATACTGGCCACACATGACACAGGATGAGTGTAAAGCGTTAGAGCGCTCAGCTGAATGATACACCTGCCTCAGGCAGCGCCACACATGGGAGCGGACTTGAGGCTGCAACAGAGGATGGTGAGTGTATTTCCAGATGGTTTTTTGGGTCTCAGTGGAGTAAGGGATGTCCATCATGTCCCGGTAGTTCACCCTGGATAGGACATGGGGCCGTATGGGGATCACGCCATCATGGATGGGTAGCCCCTGTACCTCTTGTGTGAACTGAGGAGAGGGGCGGCCTCTCTGGGCTGTGTGTTCGCTAATAAAAATTCTCCACTCAGCACTCCGCATGGAGAGTAGGATTCGTTTGTAGTGGGTTTTAGTACCGTGAGGACCTGTGGCCGATGTGTGTGATGCGAGGTATTTCATCAGTGAGTGGGGGTTTGATGGTTTGTTGAGGCCCAAGGCGTGGGAGAAGTTGGAGCAGGCCGCGTGGGACCAGTGTTGGGAGGGGAGCGTAGGGGTGGTGACGGCCACTATCCAGGTACCCAAGATCTTGGCAGCATGGGCTCTGAAGTCGAGTAGACCCATGCCACCATGATGATGAGGGCCAAACATGACCTCTAGCCATACTGGTGGTGGGCGGCCTGACCAAAGTTACCCTTGTAGAAGGGCATACATATATTTGAAAAAACCTGGGGAGAAGGCGATTGCGTGGGCTCCAAACCAGACTTTGGAGAGGAACATAGAGTTGGCTAAAACAACCCTGCCACTAAGGGAAGTAGGGTGGGCTCTAAGGGAGGCGATGCGCTTCGTCACGTTGTCTAGACTATGACTCTCCATTACTGCTGATGCATATCCGCCTGCCTCCACCCATATGCCCAGATGGCGGACTGGCCCTATCGTAGGACGTGGCACAAAGGGGAGCACTAGTGGGGCAGTGTGGGGTGAACTGGGAGGGCGAGCGCGTTTGTGAGCAGATGGGCCGGGCTGGGCACTGGTTGCAGGGGCCCAGCAGTTTTGATACCGACCAAGGAGGATGATTTCACTTTTGGAGGCGTTCAGTACAGCGTTACTTACCCAGGAATACTCCTGGATGAGAGCTTCAATTGCGCGTGCATCTTTATTATTAGACAACCCCCACCACACAGTCATCTGCAAACGCCATAATCTTGACTGAGGCTTGGCCTGGCACATGGAGCCCAGTGAGTTGGGCATTCGCGTTTCAAAGTAGTGGGTCAAGCCTGAAGTTGTATAAGAGTGGGCTAAGGGGGTCCCCTTGTCGCAAGCCCCTTTGATGGCAGACTACTTTTGTTAGGAAGCCAGGGCCACGTACTGCCATTGTTGCAGATTCTGTGAGCAGCATCACCCATTTGTTGAAGCGAGGAGGTAAGCGGAATTGATAGAGGCAGGCCCTGAGGTATTCCCAGTTTACTCTATCATAGGCCTTCTGTTGGTCCAAGAATTCCAGTGCCCCAGAGACTGTGGACTGGCAAGCGTTGGCCACCAAGCGCACGTTGTCCCAATCGACCTTCTGGGTATGAAACCAAATTGTTCTGGGGAGATGGTGGCAGATGCTACAATCCCTAAAATAATAGCCATGTTTTTTGCTAAAAGTTTTTGATCCATGTTAGTTAAAGAAATGGGGCGCCTGTTTGCTAAGTCTAGCTTGTCCCCTTTCTTAAAGAGTGTGACAGTGAAGGCCTCTTGTCCTCCTGGCAGGAGGCACGTTTCCAAAAAGCTCTGGTTAAGTGAGGCCAACAGTAGTGAGGATATATATTTGAAGTACTTTTTATAGAATTCATATGGAATGCCATCTGGGCCTGGGCATTTCTGATTTGGTGCACCACGAATGGCTGTCCATAATTTATTTGGAGTAAACAAATTCATTATTTCTGGGTATTAGGAAATGGTGCAGATGTGAATCGGTCAAGAAATTCCACTACTTCAGCCAGCTGAATTGGATCAGATTTGTACAACTCAGAGTAATACTTTCGTGTTTCAATTGCCACTTCAGCTGGTGTATCCGCAATGGAATCATCCAATCTTCACACCTGTGTGCAGGCCATGCTCTGGCAGGGTGCAAATTTTCTTTTAAAAAAATATGCGGTGCACTTGTCACCTTTTGTGATGCATTTGGCCCTGTAATGAACACAAACCTGATGTTTGTGTTGCCTTTTGAGCACATTTCTGTGGGCAGCTGCCTCCGCCCACTTCCGGCCCCATGAAGAGTGTATCCTGTAGCCAGGATCTTGAACTCCAGGTGTGCCAGCTCTGCCAGAGTGTGCAAAATGACAGCTGATATGGCTCTTGAGCATCTGGAGGAGAGGTGGCGAGATTGGCGGATGGTATCTTCTTTGAAAGTTGCCCATGTGGAAATGGGGTCCGCACAAAATGGTGCAACAAACTCTTTTTTTTTAAAATTGCTGATTCAACCCATGTGGAAAATCCTGGCAACGCGAGCTCAGGGGGGCAGATTTTACACCAATGTGGGGCCTTAGCAGCTGTGACAGGTAGGTGGTAGGTTATCAAGACCAGTCGATGGTCAGAGAATTTCATTTTTGTTGTTTTAAAGTGGATATGTGGGGTTGGATTTCACCAGCGTAAGGATAAGGTTGATGCGGGACATGGACCTTAATTAGCCATTGTGGACGTGGGGGCGCATCATGTTCTCAAGCAGCAGGGCTTGCCGCGGCAACGCATCCATTAACACAAGGGTGGCCTTGAGAATGCGAAGTTCAATGTGGCCCTGGGGGGCGTGGGAGGAGGAAGGCCACCAGTCTGTTAGAGTGTTTAGCCAACAGTTCATGTCACCAACTACAAAAGGGTCTGAGGGTAGTGGGAGGGATTTGACTGACAAGAAAAATTCCTGATGCTCTCATGCACCATTTGGGATATAGATGTTGACGATAGTATGTACCACTTCAGCCCACAAAAAAGTGACAATGAGGACTTGGCCATTGAGGAAGGTTTCCGATGATAAAAATTTGAAAAAATTATTTTTCTGAATTAGCACCCCACAGTGCTTCGACCAAAAGGATAGGGATGGGAGAAGCATTGTTTTTCCAAGCATCCTTGGAACCTCATAGATGTGGGACTCCTGGATGGCCAGGATATCCACAGGTAATTTTTGTTGTAAAAAACTCAGTTTCCTAGCCCGGGACAGTGAGGCCTTGAGTCCAGCGATATTCAACGTCCCTAAAGTGAAGGTTTCCCCCATCATACCTTAGGTGTGAGGGGGTGGGCACCCGGGCCCACTAGCCTCCTCTAGATCCCCAAGGGCCTTCACAGCAGCGTGGGTTTTTGCAGCAACGCTATCAGTATTTTTGTTAATTTTTGCAGTACGGTTTGCGTTGTCTTTTGCCTTCGCTTTTTGTTTCCCCGATGTCAGACGAATTTTTTGTGGTGCGGATGAGTTTGGTGCACCATTGAGTGGGGTAAAAAAAATTTACAGATAGGTTGAAGGCCAAGTCAGTTTTGACCAGAGCTTGGTTGCAAAGATTGGGAGAATTTGAGTCACCCAACAGATCCTCAGATCGGGTGGCCTAATTGGTATGGGCTTCCCAATCTGATTGGTTGGTGAATTCCCAATTTGCTTCTGCTGCGAAGGTTTTAATGTCCGCCTGGCGTTGGGAGTGTGAGATAGCGGTGGTGACTTTGGCCGCTTCCTTGGCCATGGCCCTGCGGGCCTGCTTGGCCTTCTTCCGCTCTTGCAGGGAAATAGGTTTTACCAGTAGGTAGCAGCCTTCTGCTCCCCATGGGAAAGCCTCTTTGGTGCTTACAGTTGGTTCATAGTGCGCCTCTCCATTGGCCATAGCCGCCTGAGGGGTGCTCTTGGAATGTGATACCCTCCTTAGTGGGGCATGCGTGTGCCTTATGGCTGAACGTGTCACAGTGGGTGCAGATGGGGGGCGCGCTGTCCACGGTTACCCAGAAAGGGTGGGTGGTATGCCCTGCAATATCAATAAAAGTGGAGTGCAGGATCTGGGTTAGGTCCTTCGCGATCTCCTCAGTTGGGGTCAGAACTGTGATGGCTTTGCTAGTGCACAGGTGTGGCATCAGCGTAAAGCATTGCATTTCAAAAGATTGTATTTTGCTGTAGACGGCGAGACCATCTTTCAGGTGCTGCTCCAAAATGTCATGTTTTACCGTAGTAGGAAAGAAGTCAAACGTGAGGAAAATTTGGTTGGATTTTGTCCATCTAGTGCATTTTGTTTTGATGACCCGTTGCCCTTTGGGGAGGTCAATCACTATGCGCACCGCAGCAGCCTCATCTTCTGCCTCCTTGTTTTTGAAACCTAGGACCAGCCAACCACTTGACATGGAATGAGGTGAGACGTACACCGCGGTCAGGAAAAAAGTGTGCACATCCCCACAAAATTTTTCCCTTAAAGCTGTTTGTTGGATGTCCAGAAACATGCAGACTTCATATTCCACTGACAAAAGTGGCTCGGAGTGCGGTGTATTGATGTACTGGTTGCATCGTGCTTGCCAAGTGAGGATTTCCAGGGAAATAGTGACTGCCAGTTTTTTGAATTTTTTTTTCCCCCAGTTTCTCCAGGGCGTTTTGAACGTTTGAGGCTGCGAGCCTCCCACCTGCTCCTCTTACCTTACTTGCCCAACTGCTCCCTAACATGGGCGCAGACTAATCTCCTCTATGAGATTTATCAAACTAGATTCAGACTTGAATTGAATGGGTTGCAAAAGTGATTGCAACGAGATAGAAAAAGTTTGCTCTAGTGTAACTATTGAAGAAAAAGGATACCTTTTCTTTAGAAAGAAGAACAATAGAAAGCCTTTGACCTGCTACGCATCTCTCTCCCACTCTCTATACTTACTATCCAAATTATGATAAACTTTTTCTCTTTTTATCCATTCTAGCAATATAGCCATTGTAGCCATACTATTGCTGCATCACAAAAACTTAGTAGACCATCATATTGCCTACTATAGCAAAGCCCAACCAGAGCTGAAAACAACTATAGCATTATGGAACATAATGCATAATACTTGCTGTTATGAAATTCTGTCCTTATTCATATAGGAACATTTCACTACAATTAGCAACCATGCTTCTGTGAAATGACTTTAGCAAATGAAGGACACCAACAGAAGATTATCCTATTGGACGTTAAAAATATAAAAATACGGCTTTTTCAATCATCTATTGAGCAGGGCTCATATACTAAAATGCAGATTACCTATCTCAGCTTCCCACAATAACTTTATCTGGCTCTAAAGAGGATTGACTCTATGACCTCCTTACAAAATTGCATATATGGATGATAAATCTGACCCTTTATAATGAATTAGCGAAAAAATTGGTGAATATTTAAGTCAAAAACGGCCAATTGTACTAAATTGTGTTAAAAATGGGTGCTCTATATATGACCTTCAGCTCAAGCTGACATCATATTTCTGGGACATTAGTAAGTTGTCCAAAGAAAAGTGGATAACCTACTTGTGACTTAAGACTTAATGTTATTGGGAAAGAATGCTTGTAATAATCCAGATGTATTAGAGTCCCTCTGGGCATGCAAAATATTAAGCCAGACCTAATTCCATGTTAAGAAATTGATATGACTAGGTGATTATCCACATATCCAGTGGATTGAACTTACAAGTAAAGAAAATTGAATAAATTAATACAGTTTTTGATTTAATGGAATTTCACCAAAGCCTGTGTGATAGAACAACACCCTACAACTGTAGCTATATATATATTTACTAAGCAGAATGGTTGAAACCTGACAAGGAGTACTGAGGATTATATGTTGACTGTGGGAATGAGAAGGGGTTGGTTTTTGAAGAATAATAGAGTAGAGACGAGTTAATAAAAGTTGTCTTTAAGTTGGTATAAAAATTAAAAGTGGTTTTGTTGGGTGCAATAGCTCTTTATTAAATCCTTTATTCTTATTATTTATTGAGTACATCAATAATCATATTGCTCATCCGTTGCTCAGTGGTCTGTAACCTGTGAAACCACTTTGGTGTAATTGACCAATATTCCAAAAGTTAACAGTGTTGCTCACTAAAGGGGCAAATGAAACAACTTTAAAAGTTTCATATTTACTAAGCATTGGAGCAAAATGGTTCCTCTTGACATGTTACTACCTCAGTTTATTGAGTTATCTCAATATGCAAAACTAAAATTTTCTTAAATACAATACTATAGGCTCAAAAAAGGCTTTTTCTGAGAAAATAAGGGTATAACAGATCAACTCAACAAGGCCTTTCACCAGCTGCACCTGGTGTGTTGCTAAGCCAGACAACTTGTTGACCACTTGAGCAACACTACAGAGTGGCTAAACTGTGAATAACGTAAACCAGATATTGTCACTAGAGAGGGATTGTTTGCATTGACAAGCTGCCCACGTTTAACTGCAATAAAAACATACCCATATTTTAAGTGGTTCAAATTTGCAGTAAAAGGGGCTTCTGATTGATGGAAAGTTATACTAATATGATCTGCTCTAATTGTTGAGAGCTTACCAGGTCATATGTTACCTCAATTATAGTACCATAGCATATCACGATTTGAAAGAGACTGTGATCCACCTGTTTGGGGTGTGGTAAATTGGCGCGGTGCAAGGTAGAGCTTTTAATAATACAATTGAAAACTTGAGTCCTTGGTGGAGCTCAAGGAGCAGACCACGATTGAGGCTTATGTGTTGATGGGAGCATATACTTTTGAGTTTTTGTGTGCCCGTTAGGGCACCCAGTGCAGGCAACTATGCAGGAAGAGACCAGAGGCACTGCCCCACCTCACTGGGGATACGTGAATCTAAGCACCACAGATGTGGGTCAACTGTGGGTGGGATAGCTCACACCACCTTAAATCTGACATATTACTCACTGTTTGGTATACCAGGTAGCAAAGGCTACCCATCCAGTTTAGATATGCCTCCCATTTCTTACTGCGAGGAATGAGAACATAATGGTCCCCAAGTCAGACTCATTTAAAATAGTGGATTTTCTATGGCTTTCTACAGCTATTTCTAGCCGTATGATTGACTATGGCCAGGGAGCTTAATTCCTGGATTCCTTCTGAAGGGAAACACCTTTGGTTTCTGAAAATCCATAGATCATACATCACCTCCCTCATATCGTGCACCAGACCATGTAAACTCCTTGTTTTCAAGCAGACTTGGTGGGCCATAAACAGTCAGGATCTCTGTCCATCTTACATGGCCAGAGGATAACCTAAACCCTGTATGGTATGCTTCATACCATAGAGAACACAATTCCACACAGCATCTGCTGCCAGACACTCTGTGAAGATGTTCTTTGCCATCTCATCCCCTTCACACACCTTAAAGACATACAGAAGTCATTTTTCTTATTTTTACTCCACTTATGCATAGTCGCCCTAGTGACAAAGGTGTTGCTGCGGAGTTGAAAGAAAGTTCTGAACTGGTGTAGACCAGCTACCCTTTACACTCCTCCCCCACAGGTCTGTCAGACCAGGTCACAATTTGCAAGTGATCTGGGACAAGTACGTCAAGAAAAGCTCTCTGTCTTATAATTTTTGGAACCTGGAAGTTGTGATATATGAGAGGCAGACATTACTACTTCCTCCACCTTGAGCCAGTCTAAAGAACAAAAAGCTTTTTCATCTGGAGTATCTCTAGACTTCTCTTCCTCTTTGGAACACCCACCAATCCTGCCCTCCATGACTTTATGAACAGTCACACCAGCCTCTAATGCAGCCGGAGAAGGGATTACTTCCCTCCAGTAAGAAGGCTGTTCAGTTGCTTCCACAACAACTCATGCCTTCCTTACCATCACATTGGAGGCACTGGCAGCATTATTAGCTGATTCCACCCTAAGAACTCTTCATCCATCGCCATCAAGGAAATCCCCCAGTGAACCTCCCCAATAAAGTGCTTGAAGGCCTTATTCAGACGATGTTACATCTCCAGTCCCCAAGCTCTTCCCCAAAGGGGAATCACCCAGATCCTTTTAATGTCCACTCTCCACCCTCCAGTCCACCCTTGTTGCCTGCCCAAGCTCTGAGGTAATCCCTTCAGTATCTTGGTAGGTCCCCGCGCTTGGAATGGCCCTTTGATTAATTTCTCAGCTAACAATAAGATTTTTACTGAACTGTCCTTTCAAGCTTTAGAGAGGTAGTCCTCAATATTGGATCCCAACAAATGGACTTTACCTCCTGAGCGACTTGTGGAATCAACTTCAGCTGAAGTGCTTTAATCATACTACTGAAGTAAATCAGACTGAAACCCCTCTTCCTCGCCTCCTGACACAAGTTAAAGAAACTGGGTTTTGACGCCCGCTCTCGCCAAATAAACTAGATGATTGAACTCTGTTTTTTCTGATGGAAGTTGCCGGCAGTGGAACAAATCTGGCAATATACCATAGTCTGGAAAGAATAAAAGTTTTCATGACAATGGTCCTGCCCCAATAAGATAAGTTGAGCCATTACCACTTCCAAGCCCTTTTTTTAAGTCTGCTTCAAGTTTGAGCCAAATTTATTGCGGTGACGTCCGCCCAAGGATGGGACACCCAAGGTACAAAAACTCCTCCCCTGTTGCCATCCAGGGGATCGATCTCTTTGGTACTAAACCCAACTTTGCCATTCTACCAATGGGCCAAGCCCTGGATTTCTAAATATTAACCTTTGCGTTGCTTCTATTCTGGTACATCTTCAGAACGTTAATCACCACGATCACCCCATCCAACATAACATAAATCCACGTAACATCTGCAAACATTAAATTAGAGTACTCCTTGCCGTGATGGTAAGTTTCCTCCAGTTCAAAAGCTGTGAGCCACTGAAAGGTCTCTATAGAAAGATCAATCATAAGTAAGATAGAGGGTCTCCCTGACGCACGCCCCTACACACCTTAAAAGGGTTGTAGAGAACCCCATTGATATTGACAATTAATGAGACTCTCACAAATCGGTTTAAGCAGTCTCAACAGATGCCCCTTAATTCCAACCCTACTTAACACTTCTCAAAGAAACTCATGATTTACCTAATCAAACGCCTTCTCTTAACCAAGAAGCAGTAGCCACTCCTTCTGAACATCTTGTCTATTTTCCCATTCTTCTATCAGGTGAATCAGCATCAAATTGTCATTAATTGAGCGTCCTGGGATAAACACATTCTCTCTTTCCCAACAACGTCCGCCACAACACCCTTTAGTTGATTGGTTAGGATCTTCATTAAGATCTTATAGTCAACGTTAAGCAGAGTCAATGGCCAATAGTTCCCCATGAAGAGAGATCGCCCATCTTGTACAACACCACCACCTAGACTTTTGAAAACGCCGGCTCAATTGTACCAGAGTCTAGGAGTTGATTGTAAAGATCAGCAAGCATCTAAGACATTTCTGCCCAAAATAACTTGTAGAGCTCCAAGATCAACCCACCCTATCAGGAGTCTTGCCATTCTTGCCTTTGCGGTTTGCGTCTGACACCTCTGAATTTCAGATCCTGTTACATAGTTGCATCTAAGTCTCCTTTGGCAGTACCCCCAGTCCACTTGTGATTACTTTGGATGCCTCCAGTTCATTCTCAGAGGGGCCATAAAGGTCCTGAAAGTAGGACTTTGTCATTTCAGCCATGCGAGCTCCATCCTTCACCTCAACTCCATCATCACAAAGTGACAATTTACATGATGAGGGTCTGAATGCCCCTACTGCCTTGCGGAGTAGAGCAACATTGCTGTCAGAATCCTCATACCGACTAGATTTCTTATTGTTTGAGGCGATCCACCATGAAGGCTCTCATCAATCTCGCATCTAATTAAGCCTTGGCCATGTAGGCAGATGCCCCTATGACCGCAGCCTTCTTGCAGGTATTCTTAAAGCTCCTTCCAAGGTTTTAAACCTTAAACGCATGGCCCCTAGCTGCCTCCCAAAGATCTCATAAGCCATCTTGAGATAAGCCTTCATCTGCAACCATTTACTAGCGCATCTGGCTTCCCCTAATCTGGTTTCTCTACCACTTCACCTTCTTCCTCATGATTCCTGAAGTGGACAACACTTCAGGAGTTCAAGGTTCAGTTTCCAGAATTCTTTCTCTAAAGAAGCAACCTGAAGGTCACTGATCTGCAATTCAATGAGCCTGTGGTCCAAAGCACCTGGATCATGACTCTGAAGGATCAACTTGCAGCGACTCAGGAGAGGCTGTGCACTGACACAAGGTCAATGCGAAAGAATTGATCCCACTGGATGTGAGTCACCCAGTCTCCCCCTCCCTCACCACGGCTTGCTCTCCACACATAAAGTAGGCCAAGTCGATCATTAAACCAGCCAATTTGTGGTCTCCAGTATCAGAACTCCAGTTGCCTGATGCCCAAACCTTGTCATCCCTAAACCAGACACAATCCATAACTCCCCCCAGCACTACTAACCCCCTGATGCCTTCCTCCTGGATCCTCAGGCTGACCTTCTGGAAGAAGGCCTTCCATTTAGATCCAGAATTAGGCGCATAAATACGATAAACCAAATTGGTTTTTCTCAAACAGTGAAATCACTGCCAATGCTCTTCCAGGAACCAATACCCTCTTATCAAACACCTTGACCTTGTCCGCCCACAAGACCAAAATCCCCCTTTGCTTTCTCCCCTTCCTCTTTCCCTCTCCTAAGGGTGAGTCCAAGTTTGGTTGATCCACCAAGTTAGAGTAAAATGATTGCTCCATAGGAAACTGGAAAGCCCAGTCCTCTTCCACCCAAGGTTTAGACTTAGTCTCAGTGAGAAAGCCAATATCTATCTCATGTCTTACAAAAGGAGTTTAGCCTGTCACCGCTGCTTGAATCCATTAAGACCCTGAGCGTTAGCAAATTCAACCCTGCTTGCGATTGGTTCAAAACCGAAGAGGCTTCAGTGTCAGGATCTGGGGGTCCCCATCCTCTTCCACCTCAGCTGGCTTAGCGGGATCACGTTTATCCCTACCCTTTCCAGTACTAAACTGTCCAGAGGTTTAAGTCTTGGGGACCAGCCCCTACAACTGGAAAGGAGAAGCATCCCATCCAGACCAAAAGGGGCCAAAGGCCCAAGTGGACCCCTTGTCACAGTTAAATGACCTGGCACACGTGGTTGATGAGCGCTGGGTAACTGCCCTTCCGCCTAGGGGTAAACAGATCTCTCCCCTCCCCCTCCTCAACCTTGGTAAAATTAATAGAGGGGACCTGCCAGGAGTTCATACAGGCCAGGGGCCATGGGCGGGCCCCTGGGACCCCTCCCTCATCAGGTGAAAATTACAAAAATCTTGTAGAAACAGCTAGTTCAGGCTTTGGAGCCCAGCCTGCAAATTCCAGGCTAACGGAGCTGGTCTGGACTGTCAGTTCTGAGAGTCAGATCGGAACTTGATTTGGGCTTTGAACAAGGCCACCAGTTACTTAGACCAGTTATGCCTACCCCAGAACGGATCTAAGAAGTCTGGATCATGCAGATGATCGAATTGAGAGCCCAGGCTGGGTTATGGACATCCAAGCACCAAGGCCACAGCCCTCCAGTACAAATCTTGGAAATCTGAACCATGTGAGCTGCCCGACTTGAATGGTCAAGGCCCAGATCAGTACCATCGACCTGGTCTGGTCCCAAAAATTTGGGAAAATCAGCAAAAGTTTTCTCAATTTTTGCCATGATTTTGAAAACCATCCATCCACTCCCCCACCCCCAACCAACCATCCCCTATCACCAGTCCCCATCCAACCAATACTTAAGGCAACCGCCCTGTTGATGGGCAGTTGTTGGTTCATTCTATATTCTCCTTGCACTTTGTGCCAAAATAAAACCGATTACCCCAAACATTTATCACAGACTCCACCCATTTATTTTGACTGTTCAAGTCCACCGATCAATCCCACAAAGTGTGCCGCCACCCAAATAATTACCCTAATGATCGCCAAGTGGGTCATCCAGTCCCTCAACCCGCCACGCGGCAGTGGATCAATCTGCAGTGAACCTCCTTGCTCTCAATGAAAGAGTTGACTCTCCGTCCATTTTTGCATACCTGTTAAGCATGAACCCATCTGTTCGCTTTGCTGTCAGGTTTCCCAAAAGTGCTCCCCTATTGGAGCTGCCTCAGGGCGCCCCCACCCCACCGCCAGCAAGCTCAGCCCCCACGCCTGGATCATCCGCCATTATATCCACCCACCCAAGGGTCCCAGAGTACCCTGATCAAGGGGGACTTGGCCCTAATGCTCATCATGGGGTCGTTTTCTCCTCTGACAACATCCCTGTCCGCGTGGTGGGTCCTGTGCCACCCCTCTCTGGCACACAAACCCACTTACCCATAACCGAAGGCCAACAACTGTGCACCCTGGAGGAGATGTCATCCTCCCCGCCTCTCCCACCCTTGGGAGTTGCCCCGCAAAACTCGCGGTTGCCCCCATTGCAACCATCTGGTTTGCCTTGGGGGCCTTTGGTACATTCATAAACATTTATTTTCCTCATATCCCCGCTAGATCCCCCTTCTTCTAGTCGCATGAACAGCTGTGCCCTGGCATTCTGGGCTCTCCACTGGGTTCTCACACACCCTGACTGGGAGCCCAGTCTTATTCTTATCAGCCGTTTCCATGACAGAAGGTGGAGGTTGCATAGTCACAGCATCCTCTGAAATCTTACAATTGCCAGGGTCCTTGATAGACCACTCCACTTCAGTTGGAGGCATTGGTTTATAAGGCACTGGCGCACTATTTCTAGAAGGCAGTACCTCCCTCATCTCTGCCTCTTCCCCTACGATCCTCACGCGTTACATCCCAATCACATCCTTAATAGTCAGTTGCCTCTTACACAATCTAGTGTTGGGGAGAACCCCATCCATTTGGGAGCCACCTGTTTCCAAAATGTCCTTTGCGGATTGGGACAAAGCATAGCTAAGCTTGATTTGGAGTTTATCTGCTTCTCTCACCTTCTGGGAATGCTTTAGCTACTTATTGACCTTTCTGGAACCTTTCAGCATCTCGGTCACCACCTCTGAACTGGTGTTGCCAACCGCCACCTCCTCCTTTGCTTTGGCTGACAACTCCATTAGCTTCACCAACGTACTCTGGAGAGCCAACTTCTCTTTCTCTGAGGGCATTATCATGAAACCCCTGTGCTAGGCCTGCTAGGCTTGTCCACTGCTGCAGGAGGTTAAACATGAGGACATTTGGCTCTGATGTGCTCCTTTGCACCACACAAGAAGCACCTGTCCAGCGTTACCACAGGGACACTCCAGTTCCCCACAGTGACTGAACGAGGCAACTCATCATATGACTTTGAAAATATAACTTTCAAACCCAGTTCCCAGATCCCATGGTGAACTACTTTCAAGCTATTGTCCTTCTGCTTCAATTTCTTAACCATCTTTTTCTTATTAAAAGAGATCACTCTGCCAAAGCCTTTCAGCTGAGACATCATGGCCCTCATAGTGACATCAGGATGTAAGTCCCTCAGAATGAACCTTACAATCTTAGTGCCAATGTCAAGACATACAGCCTCATCGTTAGCTGTGCTCAAACTGGCAGCCAAAATCTGATCCTTTTGAGGCTAAGACTGGAAGATCATAATTATAATTCAGGAGCCAAGCGTAGCGTATGGAGTGAGAACCTGTCAGGCGAACAGCAAGTAAGAATAAGACTGGCCTGCCAGCCAAGGTAGCAGAGCACCCAAACGGCAAACCAGAATGTCCAAGGCACTGCTGCTGATATGAAAAATATGGAACCGGAAAGGAGTTCTACCAATTTCTGCCAGTGAGTCAGAATTATACACAGACACAGAATAAAGTGCCATATGAACACAGGTGTTAACCCTGAGGGGTACAAGAGCATCAGCGGAAAAGGCGGCTTAATTCTCAACATCTAAAAACTAAATTTTTGGGAAGTTTTTTTAATGAAAAACTTAAGGAAGAAAATTAACCAACAATTTTCTCAGTGCGATGCAACTGATTAAATAGGAGTTGATTTGGAGGGGAAACAAGCCAGGATCAAGTCCCACAAGTTCAAACTAACCGTTGAATTATTCAGGAATGGGCGGGTTAGTTCCCTGGGAACTGACATCAAAAAATTTAGTGGTGGGCCAAGTCACTGTCAGTTTGACCTCAAATGTCAAAACTGAGGCTCAGCTATGTTTCTGACGGTTGGTGCGATGGCGTTTGACCTGATGAGCGGCGGGAATCCCCCAAGGCAACCCCACATAGGGGTGGGCCCATTTGGTTGGGAAAGGGTTTGGAATGCCCAACCCATCTGTGCTTGGTTGCTGGGCCGTTTGTTCAGTCAGTAGCATTGCATCAGGCACAACACCCAATTTTCCAGCAAGTAGCTTTAAAACCTCATCAATGGTGTCTGATGCTGTTACCTGCCCATTGGGGATGATCCCCGACGAATTTGGGAAGGGGGAGGGTTTTTAATTGACATGTTAACTGAATTTGCAACCATTGGGCATTCCAGCCAATAGATTGGTCTTCATACCTTTTTGACCATTTGAAATCTGAGCACCATCTTCATACCATTTTGACCATTTGAAATCTGAGGATTGGGCTGATTGCCACTTAAATTAGTTATGATTGATTTCATTTTAGTGATCTCAGCGCAGATTTCACTGATTCCTCATATCAGCTCTTCTGAGGAGAGTGTGGGTACTGGAAGCGGTATCTGAAGTGGGAGGGCTGTTACCCAGCGCTTGTCTACACCGTGAGTGAGATCGCCCTGAGTAATAAGGGGTATGGCCATCCTTTTCAGTGCCTTCTTGCTTGGGAATGGGAAAATGGCCTGATTGACACCCAGAGGGTGTTCCCTGGGACTTACATTACCCTTTCCTTTTTCCAAGGGAAGGGCCCCACCACTGGGAAACTGTACAAGAGCCACATTCTTGTGCGCCTTAGGTAACTTGATTGCCATTACAGTCGCAGGTTTTTGGGGAGGGTGGGGAGTGGTGGGATGGGTTTTTGAAATGCTTCAACCAATTACATACAGTTTTTCACAATCGCATGCCTTGACCCAACTGTTCTCTAAGCTGGGTAACCTTTCCAAGCTACGAGATATTGGATGGATTGGCAGGACTTATGGGATGCCCAGATGTTCTCTACCTCAGCCTCTTCCACATTCTTGATGATGATTGTTTCAGGTTCTGCGGGGACCATACCCTTGAGGGTGACAGCTGCTGAAACAAGGAAGATGGGATGCAGTTTCCAGTGGGCCAGAAACTTCAACTAGAACGCACCAACACCCAAGACCTCTTCCACCAGATGGGGGCCAGAATGCTTACTCACAAATTTAAGAGAAGGCACTTGAATATGTAAATGGCGGGTATTGAGCATAACATAGGAACCCACTGTAATATTGTGACTCAGAAGCTGCTTATGATCTGCGAACCTCTTGTAGTCATCAATAGCTTTGGTCAGGTGTTCCCACACCAAGGATTGAGTTGACTTAATATGTTCAGTGTGATCCGCGGCAGCTTGGACCTAAGGCCGCAAGCAAGGTCTGACTGAAAACAAAGGATTGTAACTCAACGTTGCTTCATATGGCGAAAAACCAATAGATGCGTGCGTTCCATTGTTATAGGTGAATTGAGCGAGGGGAAGGTCGTTGGCCCAGGTGTCTTGTGCAGCTGCAGCATAACAATGCAGGTACTGTTTGCGAACTTGTTTGACTCGCTCAGTCTGTCCATCAGACTGGAGATGGTACGCTGTAGAATGGCAGGGGGATATTTTTAGGATAGATATGTTTTCACTCCAAAATCACGCCATGAACTGTGAACCACGGTCGCTAATAATCTCCCCAGGAAGACAGAACTTTGAGAACACATTTCGCACAAAAAGGCGGACAGTCTCCTCCAACATAATTGCAGAATGGCAAGGAATAATGAGAGAAAATTTTTCGAAATGATCCACCACCATCACCACTATGAACCCAGTAAAGCAGGGGAGTTCAACAATAAATTCTACAGATACCGATGTCCATGGACCTCCGCCTGCTGTAAGGGGTATAAGAGACCGTTTCTACCAGAGTGGTCTGACTTAGCCCAAGCGCAAGTAACGCAGTTGGCAATCCAGCCTGGAACTTCTTTTGTCAGACCTGCCCATTTGTAGGTCTTTTTGATCAAATCAATACATTTCTTAATACCAGGATGACCAACCATGGGGGATCATGATGAGCACAGAATATCTTAGTTCATAGGGAGGGGGAACCCAAACGTGAGATTATAAATATATAAGACCCTCCTTCAGTGATTAAAGTGAGTATTTATGCTTCTGGTGAGATAGATGTTTGACCAGCTCCACGCCCTCAGGGCAGGCCATTTGACTGGATAAGACCTTAGAAATTAATGGAACGGCAGGGGCCAGAGCAACGGAAGAAACCACAGGGGGACAATTGATAGGATTTGGGTGGTGGGAATTACAGTGACAAGATCCACTTCCTCCGGATCCATGGAACAGTGGGCGGGGCTGCAGCTGAGAAAATTGGGAAGTACATTGAGCGAGCAGTTTACAAATTTGTATTTGAAATTAAAACTGCACAGGTCCCAATAGGTTTGGGCTTGCAAATGTGCCAATTTTATGGGATTTATGAAAGTACAAAAGGGCCTGGTGATCTGTACGGAATGTTAGTTCATGCTGGGCACCCTGTAACAGGTACCTCCAATGAGTTAGGGCCCATGCAACAGCTGCCAACTCCTTGTCATTAATAGCCTAAAACTGTTCCATAGAGGTGAATTTTTGGGAAAAGTAGGTGACCGGGTGTTCTAAGCCATCGTGCTCCTGGAGCAACACTGCCCCACAGCTACTAATGTAGTGTCGCATGCAACAATATATGGCTTGGTGATTAGTGGGTTTCATATGTGAGGGGATATGAACACCTCTTTAATCAATTCAAACGCCTGATGGCATTCGGGCGTCTAGCAATTTGGAACATTTTTCCCTGTAAGGAGGTGGAGCGGGGCAGCAAGCTGAGAAAGTTCTGGGGAGAACTTTTTAAAAAAATGGTTCCCAAGAAGCTCTGTAGTTGTTTCTGGGTAGTTGGGGTTGGCCATTCCCAGATGTCATCCAATTTATTGGGAGGAATTTCATAACCATCTTTAAGGATGAGAAACCCAAGAAAGGTAACTCATCCTAATAGAATTCTCACTTGGAAGGTTTGACAAAACAAACCTGCCTTAGGCAGGGCAGCCACAACTGCTTCCAATTTGGTAGCGTGCTGCTTGGGAGTCAGGGAGTGAACCAGAAATGTCATCAATATATGCTACTGTGCAGGTACACTAAAGGTCACCAAGTACATTGTCAATCATGCGTTGAAACATAGCGGGAGCATTCTTAAGCCCAAAAGACATTATGCGGAATTGGAAAATGCCCCACTTCATCTGGATTGCTGTTAACCATTCTTGCCCTTTCATTACCCAAATCTGGTTGAATGCATTGACGAGATCCAGCTTAGAAAACACCCAAGATTTGGCGATCATTTGGCTTATCATATCTTTTAAAGGCAGGGTGTAGGGATTAAAAAGCGTGATTTTATTCAAGTGTCCATAGTCTACAAAAAGGGGCGGAGAGAACCATCAGCTTTTTTAGCAAAGATGATGGGGAATGCGATGGGCGAGGTCTCCTTGAACAACCATTTTTTCTCAACATATCATTCAACCAGGTGTTGAGCGCGGCTCCTCCTCTGCTGTGTGGGGATACAACGGGCAATTGATATTCATCAACTCCACCATCATGCAAAAACCACAGTCAAATCTAGTGTGTGGAGGCAAACAATTCGCCTTTTTCAGAAGCGAAAATGCTTTGAAAGCGCATTAAACTTTCTGGAAAATCAGATGGTATGCCCATAGGGAGAAGAGGGACGTGATAGAAATGCAACCCTGAGCTTTCTTAAGGGTTTCAACCAGGGGGAATTCATCCTCCAGTTGATCATTAGCAAATGACAGCGTGTTAGACTCCAGGTGGAAATTAACATGTTGCCAGCGCCACCATCTCACTTGCTAAGATCACTGGAAACACCAAGTTTGGTATAGCAGAAAAGCGATCACAGAAGCTGAACTGGTGTATTGAAAAAGTGACTGGTCGACATACCAGGTATGATGTTTGGGAGGTGACAATGCAACCATCACCAAAGGACCTGCATCCATGGCAAGTTCCAATTGCTGGCCCAGTTCTACACTCATTGAGTTTCCTGCGGCTCCTGTGTCCACCAGGGCCTTAAAGAAGACGCGATGGGGCCCAACACTAATCTTCATGGGTACTAAGAAGTAAGCAGAGCTCTCTTTATTGGTAGTTGTGGATGAATCCAGTGATACCAAAGAGATGGTAATGGGGTCAGGAGAACCACTAGGCTTTAGTGGGGAGCCAACTCGTCGCAAGTCAGGATGTCAGATTTCGCTGCCATGGGCAGAATAGCCGCAGCAACTATATGGTATGGGTTTGGAGTTTTGGGTGGGATTGGACAAAGGTGGATAGAGATAATCTTCTTTTCAAACTGGTTCAGTTGGAAAGAAGGGATCATTGCTGCACCAATATATGTGAGAAAGGCGGAAATGGCTAAGAATAATGGTTGATCAATTATGTCAGGTGAACATCAAGGAAAAATTAGACTGGACTGCCAGCCAAGGTACCAGAGCACCTGAACAGCAAACCAGAATGCCCAAGGCACTACTGCTGATATAATGAATATGAAAACAGAAATGAGCTCACCAATATTTTCCAGTGTGCCAGAATTTTGCACAGGCACAAATAAAGTACTAGACAAACATGGCTGTTAACCCTGAGGGGTACAAGAGCATCAACGGAAAAGGCGTCTTAATTCTCAACATCTAAAAACTAAATTTTTGGGAAGGTTTTTTAATGGAAAATTTAAGGAAGAAAAATTAACCAACAATTTTCTTATAGCGATGCATCTAACTAAATAGTAATCAATTTGGAGGGAAACAAGCCAGGATTGGGTCCAGTAAGTTCGACCTAACCAGAGAATTATTTGGGAATGGGTGGGTTAGTTCCCTGGAACTGACATCGAAAAATTCAGTGGCAGGCCAAGTTGCTGTCAGTTTGACCTCGAACATCTGAATTGAGGCTCAGCTACATTTCTAACAGTTGGCATGATGGCGTTTGACCAAATGTGCAACGGGAATCCTCAAGGCCACCCCACATAGGGGTGGGCCCATTTGGTTGGGAACGGGTTCAGACTCCCACACCCATCCATGCTTTGTCGCTGGGCTGTTCATCTGGTCAGTAGCATTGCATCAGGCATAACACCCAATTTTCCAGCAAGTAGCTTTGAAACTCATCAATGGTGTCTGATACTGTTACCTGCCCATAGGGGGTGATTCCTGACGAATTTGGGAATGAGGAAAGGTTTTTCAATCAACATTTTAACTGAATTGCAACTGTTGGGAATTCCAGAGATAGAATAGTCTTTATACCTTTTTGACCATTTGAAATTTGAGCATCGGTTTGATTGCCACTCAAATTAGTTACAATCAATTTATTTCAGCAAGCTTGGTGCAGATTTCACTGATTTCTTGTAGCAGTTCTGCCAAGGAGAGTGTGGGTACTGGAAGCAGGATCTGAAGTGGGAGGACTGTTACCCAGCGCTTGTCTACCATGTGAGAGAGATCTCCCTGAGTAATGAGGGGTATGGCCATCCTCTTTGATGGCTTCTTGCTCAGGGATGGGAAAATGGCCTGATTGATGCTCAGAGGACGTTCCCTGGGACTTACAGAACCACACACCTCAATTACCCTGACCATGAGCATCTCCTTTGACCACTTAGTCTTCACTTCCACAATGTAAACCCTCTTGAGGCTCTCCACCCTTATCGTCATCATATCTTGGAGGGGCCAGAGTTCCACATTTTAAAAACTTGGTTCTGACCCCAAATCCGTTAGTAGTCCCCACTGCAAAGGAAGCTGGATCCTCCAGTGCTGCAGAGGTCACTCCCAACTGTTGATTTGATAATGATTTTGGTCTCTCTGGTTTCTTTTTGTTAAGAAGTTTGCCCTCTGGGCCTTTTTTGTGTTGGAAGCATTGCAGCCCTTTTGGGTCAGTTCATCAATTTGGTACGTGAGTGCTCTTGCCTTTCACTGTACCATTGTAAGCGCATGTAAGCTACTGGCCGCTTTCTAGGTTTCAGACCATCCTAGAAGACCGCAGTGATTATTGTAGACAGGTGAGCCAAAGCTCAGTCAATCAGGATTGCCCCACCCTTGTCACTAAGACCTGCTTTTGCAGCGCCCTGCCTTATAGTGAAGTAGTATTACAGATGATACGCCTGACTCTGCCTCCCCCTCCTGCCCATATTTTCCCCAAAGAAGAGTGGAAGAACCCGCAAGAATAGTTTGGGCTACAGTCATTAGCCTCCATCCCACACCTCATACAGGCCACTACAGGACCCTTCTAAGGCGCCTCTCTGATTTCCGGTGTTGAATACTCACACGTGTTTCTACAAGCTTTCCTTAGTCACATCACTTGAATTCCCCAGCTTACCTACCTAGCTCCTGAGAGCAAATATCTTAACTAATGAGGAGGTGAGCATAGAAATGATTGCGGCATTTAGGCCTTATCAAGAACTGTATAATGCTTTAAATAACATTTTTCAGGAAGAAGCGGAGCTATTAAAAATAATCAATCGTTTACACATCTATCTATCACTTTTAGTGCTCCCAATGTGGAGCGGAATGCCCCTGCAACTGCTACAAAACCCCCATTTTGGAATGGACCTCAATGGCACAGGGTGTAATCCTTTGGGTAATCCTCATCCACTTAACTCTCTGGTGGATCCTTTACTCCCACTATTCTCAACCAGCTCATCCTCAGCTAAATTACCCTCCATCTTTTAATTTATGACCTGGACCTTTGGGTGAGATGCAGAGATGAGGACCATTTACAAATGGTTGCTTCTTGTGTGGGGAAAGAGGCCATTATGTAGCTAGCTGTCTGGTAAAATCAAATGTTCATGCAATAACAGCTGCCACAATTGAACAGGTAAAAGGTCAAGTGGTTTAGAGACGGGATGCTCTAATTTAACTAATTCAAACATATTTGTCTCATATGGTTCCCAAGATTGCTCTGTGTAAGTCCCAGCACTCACTCTGACGATTTTTATACCATTAAACCCCTATTATATCTTGGCTTCTAACTGAGGGAGAGACTCCATTAACGCAGACTTAGTGTTCCGCTGAGAAGTGCAAAAACCGTACGCCTACAAATTCTTAATCAGAATGGTACAGTCAAAATTGGACCTTTAACTAATGTCACAACCTTAGAGGGGTAAACGTGGCAATCCCAGTAGAGAAAATTGCCTAGGATTATTCTCATGTCAACGCCAGTATTATCACTTTTCTGGATAACCAAAAGGCCCTTGGAGCTTCATGTGATAAAAACAATGGTTCTTCTAATTTTCTGTAAATATTGTGATATTTTTGTTCAAATTACAAAATTTTATGTATTTATAGATACTGGCGCTTCCATCAATACTATATCCACCAGGAACATGGCTAAGCTTCAACTGAAGCCTGATTTGGAACACCGCGTGGTGTATGAGACTGCAGAGGCACAAAGCACTGTTTCATAGGGCGCTTACAGAACGTTGCCTCTGAGGTTCAGTTCATTTAGGGCCTCCTCTCCAGTGGTGATTCTGCATAATAATCACTATGACATGGTTATTGATGCTGCGTTCTTGTGGCATTTTGGGGTAGTGGTTGATATGACGGAGGGAATATTTAATATTCTGAGACAACAATTCCCCATTTATTCTACCTCCAGTGGAGTCCAATAAGGACCCAAAACTCCTGTCAGATCAAATCTAGCATATAGTGATGGGGTAATTTCTTTAATACATCAGCAGATAAAGGAATGACCAGAAACCTTCCTAGCCATATTTATGAGTTTAACAGTATTCTACTACGGGCGTAAGCGCTTTAAACATACCTTCTGGCCATCAGATCCTAATAGGGAGAGCTTAAAATAGACATTCCTGAAGGGCTAAACAGGAATTGTGAGGCCCTACCAGCAATCGCAGCTTGAACACCATGTGGCTCCAGAGCTATTATTATCAGGACATGGGGAAGTGAATGTATTGCTAGCGAACCTACAGAAGAAGTCTATGATGATGTAAAGGCACCAATTGGTGCTTTATTTACACATGATTCTATTGTTGAAATCCTCCATATTCATAATTTTGGGTCTTGAGAGGGCCTTGGCCTATCTGTAAAAACCTCATTTGATGTAATGACAGTGGTTCTGCGGAAAGCTCTGAAAGGATTATCAGAGGAAAAAATAGAGCGATGGCCCTGTTTGAAAAATACCAAGATATCTTTGCATCTGATGACCACGTTTTGGTATGTACATGGAGGTGGTGCACCAGGTAGACATGAAAGACCACCCTCATATTTATCATGGCCCATACGGCGCTCTAAAGCTGTGGAGGAAGTAGTCTGTGATGAGGTAGAAAAATTGATTGATAAGGGGATGTTAGAGCTGTCCAAGAGTCCATGGGCAATGCTGGTGCTAATCAAAAAAAGATGGCACAAACAGGGTGGTCATTGACTACAGGAAGCTCAATAGCATCATGAAGAGGACACCTACCCTCTCCCACAGATTGATGACACTTTAGATTGTCTGGGAGACGCAAACCTCTTCTCTGCCAGGGACTTGATATTGGGGTACTGGAAGAATGAGTTTTTTGGTGGAATATAATAAGTGCAATATAAACACCTCAAAAGGGTTATCCCAGCCTACATGTATGCCACAAGGTTTGTGCAACCCCTTGGCTACGTTCCAGCGTGCTATAGATAAAATCTTAGGTGACCTAAAGCTTTCCTGCGGTCTATTATACCTCAACAATATCAACATGTTTTTGTGGACATTCACAGAGCATCTTGACCCACTTAGATAAAGTGTTCTGGTGAATTGCTGATGCTAACATCAAGTTAAAGCCTCAGATTTGCCATTTTGTTAAGATCAATTAGATTTTTTGGGTTTGTGGTAGACTCAAAAGGACTTAGACCTCACCCAACAAAAGTGGAAGCAATAGACCAAAAGACTCGGTTAAAAGATAAGCAGGATATACAGGTGTTTTTGGGGATGGTATGTACTACTAGCGGTTCATTACCAACTTCAGATGTATTGAAGCTGCTCTTCGAGTTATTAGAAGAACGCCACCTTTAAATGGATTGATCATTGTCAAAACGCTTTTTATATTTTAAAAACTGCGTTATCTAGAGTGAACATTTTGCATTACCCTAAATTGAGGAAGAATTTATTGTGCAAATGGACGCGTCTCTTTCCACTGTAGAGGTGGTATTATTCCAAAAAGATGATGACAGGGTGGAGCATCCTGTCACATATGGTAGCTGAAGCTTAACAGGCCCTTAAAAAATTAAACCATGACTAATTGGGAGTGCTTAGTGGTAATATACATATAAACAGTTCCAGGTCTACCTATGTGGTAAAAATCAAAGTGGTAAAAGATCATGCATCCTTGCAGTGGCTGAAAATCTGAGAGAACATGTTGGGTGGCTCACACGATGGGCACTTGAAGCACTGAGCATATGAAATTTTGATATTGTACACCATCCAGTGGCAAAACACCAGAATGAAGACTGTCTTCATGATTACTAACAATCACCATCACGGTGGATTTTTCAGAAATAATGTATGAGAAGATGATTATGGGACAGTACCATGATGAGCCACCACAAGTGATCAAAGTACTAGATGGGCTTCGTTTGACACATTCTTGTGCAATGGGAATTTATATACGCATATTGGAGAATTGATGCTGAACTTCCCAAAACCTTCCACCAGGCCAGCAATTATCATGGATGCATATAGAGCGGTAGGTTATGGAGGGTTGCAGAAGACGGAGTTTTTGTGACCATGTTACAATTTAAAAGTATGCAAAATAATGTGCTTGAGATTGTTGTTTGTTGTCACCAGTGCCAAGTGGAGAAACCTTTCCACAAGAAAAAAACTTTATCATCTGGTTATGTCCTCTTATGAGTGGCACATTGTTTTTCTTGATGTAGTTGGCTTCTGCCAACGGGTATCAATCATTCCAATTATATACTTGGAGCCATAGATCACTTGACCAGGTGGGTGGAAACAAGATTGATCAGGAACTTATGAGCTGTAATTGTTGTTAATTTCATTATGGAGTGCATCATACAGCAACCTGGCTGTCTGCAGTTTATTCTCACAGATAATGGAACATTTGTCACAATGAATGTCCTTCCTATTTAAATGAGTTAATGGCCTTCCGCGAGATCTTAACTACCCCATACAACCCTGAATCCAATGAAATGGTCAAATGTGTCAACGGCACCTTATTGAACATTATCTGTAAGCTTGTAAATGATTAACCTTCTTAATTGGAGTACCCTTCTGTCCACCACTGTCTTTTTGTATAATATTACTATCATTTGTTGATGGATAAAAGTCCCTTTCAATTACTTTATTGAAAACATCCAGCTTTGTTGGCATTGAGTTTATCCTGTGTGGAGGATATTAGTAGAGTAGAGCACCAGCGCTGTTTGACTAAAATAATGGACATTATGATTAAACTCCAGACTGAAGTGTATTACACTAGTTTAGCTAAGAAGATTTGGGATCAAATGTCTAACAATGTAAATGCAACAGCCTCCCACAATTTGTGGTAGGAGATCTTGTCATATTCTATGACCAACATGGGTTTGGAAAAAGGAACAAACTCGCCAGCATATGGATTGGACAGTTTGTGATACTTGAGAAGACTAGTGTCAATGCCTAACCTCTTAAAAAACCTGAGGGTGGTCAGATTATCAAACGAGTACATGCAAAGTTCCTCCAGGCATACAAGAAATAGGAGCTTATCATCAAGTCAAGGGGGGTAATGTCAAGAAATTAATATAACTGGATAAAAAGTCACATATCCAGCTATTATAATTACAGGTTGAGCAGACCAAATAAGCTTTTAATATTTTATTTGAGGTACACCAACCAATGGATGGACATTACCAATACTCAATGTGCAAAAGAACCAAATGATATAATTGAACGGACCAGAATAACCAATAGCAACCAACGTAAAAAAACCATAATAAAACTCTAACCGGGCGCGGAGTGGAATACCGCTAACACATCATGGCAGAGGGTGAGAGGGGGTTGGACAGCACTTCTACAGACATATCTGGCTGGTCAGCATCACTGAAGTCATTATAAATATGGACGAAAGGGGAGAGCCAGGGTGTGGGGGCATCAGCTTGGCGGGGGTGTAAGTGGACAAAAAGTTGGTTACATTCCTTAAGATCAGCTTGGTGACAGTTTCAAAAATTCTGCTATGTGGTGTTCAGCTTGAATGCGGGCTTTGGGAAGTAGAGAAAGTTTTGGTGAGACATTTATCAGATTTTTACAAAGGGGTTGAAATCTGCTTATTATGCCACTTTCATGACGCTTTAATGGCTTCAGTGGCCAATTTTGTGATTTCCTCCTGCGCTGTTTTGGTGAAATCAGTGGGAAAACAACTATGCTCAGCCCATGGTGATTTTGAGAAATGGATAAGCCACCTCTTTTGGTATGATTGGGCTATGGGGTGAGGCCAACGCTGCTAATGCAAGCTGGTGGTCACTTTGGTAGAGGATGGCATTGGGTTAAGGCTTAATTCACTTAGGGTATGGGTACTTGTCAGGATTAGAATTGTAAAATTCGGCCCAAACACTATCAAGCGGGCTGAGAGGTTCAATGACTTCTTCATCAGTGAAAACAGTACATGATTTGTCAATCTTGGTCAATAATTCTCATGGATTTTAGTTCACAGGTGTTTTCAATGGAGATTTTGGGTGAGAAGAAGTCAGATGGGCTTCTTGGGTTCAAATTGTGGTTCAGGTTGTTTCTGCTTGGTGTGGGTGAAATTGGGTGGGATAGTATTGGCGGGTTTTGTGGATGGCAATTTCTTACTCTGGACCATTAAATGAGAACGTTGAGCGGGAGGAGGCAACAAAATGACCCATTCAGAATCCGTAAAATATGGCACAGAGGCCACACTAGAGGAGAGGCTTAGGGGCAAGATTTTTTTTATGGTTGGTATTAAAACAGAGGGGATAATTTGGCGACCACTATCCACCTGAGACTAAAAAAAATTTTCGGGCTCAATGGTAAAATGAGCACGGGGAATTGTTGTGCTATTGCAGGGTGGTGTGGGATTATGGTTGTAGTGGTGAGAGGTGCAGCAAGGCGCTCTGCTCCAGAAGGAACGGCAATGTCAAAGTTGGGCAGTGTCCCATAAGCCAGAAGCCCCACCATCAACTAATTATATAATAACTGGGGTGGTAGGTGAGATGGGAGTGGTGCAAAGAAAACCACCAATGTGGTGTCTAAAGGAAGGCGAGTTTGGGTGATAGGGATATGAGTGTTTTTGTAAAATAGAGGAGTAAAAACCGCTTCTGCAGCATTTTCCTCCGTTTGGAAGCAATAAAGAAATAGCCCATAATTGGGCCAAAATTGATAAAGCCAGCTGGTGCACATGCAATCTTGGTTACTGTTGGGGATTCATCTACGATGATTGAATTTACTCATGACCAATATTTAATATCTTAGTCTAATAAGATTGTAAATTTACGTCAGAGATATCTGATTCTAGGCTGGACTGATAATCAACCCTTAAGAATTATCAAACTTCTCTGAAGGATGATGCTAAGTACTGATGAGGCCAAAAACGTATAAGAGAATCTCTCTCATCAAATAAGAATATCAAATCTGGCCGTCACAAGTATGTCATTAATAATCAGCAATATTGGTCATTTAATAGGAAAGACTTCCCTTAGGTGCACCACAAAAATCCTCACGCATACCTACTAAATCTACCCCTATAAATATCCCTCATTTCAAACTAATAAACTACCACGATTTTTGTCTCAATTAGCATAATTTTGGTCTCTTTTCAAACAGGATTCTGTACTCCTTTTGGAATAAACTATAGGAATGGAACTAATAACTTTGTTGCAATTGTGTCAATTTTTTTAGAGCCATAGAATTAATAATTTTGTAGCCTTTGTAGCGCCTGCTTTATTGTTCTTTCTTAAAAATTACAACAGCTTCTTTAATAATTGCTTTGTAAGCATATGGGAACAAGCCCCCATAGTCAACTCTGAGGCAAAATCATATGTTGGAATAAGAAGAGCGAGAGGATGGGGGCAAGAAGGATGGATGCGCTCCAGGTGGAACACTAAGTCCTATGGGGGACAAAACGGCCTGAAAAGATGGTGGGCTATTTAACCCTATATAAACATGTTTGCATGCAGTGGAAAACGCTAGGTGGTGGAGCACCGCTACCCCACATTGGAGCAGCAGGCGGTGGATCATTGGACTTTTTGGTAATTGGTCATGGCTAGATGGCATTGGAAAATTAAACACTTTTCTATTAATAAAACTCGCTTGAAGTGAGATTGAGCGGAAAGAAAAATCTGAGCAAAATCAAATAAGTAATAATAGTTTGGCAAATTGAGAGTATTTCACCAAATCCTCGGTGATAGAAAAACCCCTACAATTGTATCAAAAGAAGATTACTAAGTGGAAAGTTTAAAACCTGACAAGGAAGACTGAGGATTAAAAGTTGAGCGTGGGAACAAGAAGGTGAGTTTTTGAAGAGTAAGAGAGTAGGGATAGGTTAATAGAATTAACCGTCATGTTGATATATTAATTAAAAGTTATATTGATGGGGAAATAGCTCTTTATTATATCCTTTATTCTTATTATTTATTGAGGAAAGCAATTATCCTATTGCTCATCCGTTGCTCATTGGGTTGTAACCTGTGCAAACAGTTTGGCGGAATCACCCAGAACTGCCAAAAGTTGACATCTTAAGAATTAACATTCAGTGGTTCCACCCTATAAACCCTTTAATACTATTAGCATCATTGTTGCGGGCCCTTTTCCTCTAGCCTCTAAGGGTCAAAAGTTCCTCCTCTATTAGTGGATTAATTATTTAAGTTGATCAAAGCTGTATAACTACCTTCAGCTTAGGCAAAAGCTACCACCACAATTTTATATAATCAGATTATCACCCAGCATGGGTGCACTATCATAATTCTTTTCAATAACAGGTAAAATTTCCAATTATTGCTGGTGAAAAATTTAGCCAAACTGATGGGAACCACACAGGTATTCTTACACCCTACCATCCTGCAACCGATGGAATGGTAGAACAGTCAAAAGTTAATCTAACTGCAACCTACAGGAAATGGCTATGACTGGCCTCTTATTGTCCCCAATTATTTTCTAGTGCAATTCTGTACTATAGAATCCTCTATAATTGAATAATTAACATGTCTCCCTTCTAATCGTTGTAAGGAAGTAAACCCCAGCTGCCTTCTAAAGTACATTCTATGCTTGAACAAGCCTCCCCTAAAGCCCTTGAAGTCACTGTGTGAAGTTTTGCAAATAAAATTACTTAACTTCAGGCCCTTGCTTCCAAGAACCTATCCGCTGCAACTAGTAGAGAAACTAATAATATAATGACAAGCGTGACCTCCTGCACACCTTCCAATTGGGTGACCTTTTCCTTTTCTATCATCATCAGCCTGGAGGTCGTGACAACAATTTGGGCGCCAAATGGTTGGGTCCCTACAGAGTTATTTATAGGTGGGGCAACAAACACTAAATTGTAGAGGGTGTTCAAGGTACTGTTGTAAACTGCACATATAGTCACTTTCTACGTCCATTTTTTTCTTACGCCAAGATCTAGAGAAGGCGTTGCTAGGATTCCTACCAAATGTGAGACTCAGATGTGGTAGCCAAATGGAATCAATACTCAATCTGACCAAATATTCCAAACATTTATTGGAGGAAATTACTGAAGAATAAAGGTCTCTCTATGTCAAGGATCAAATTCCACTTATGAAGTCAACTATTGCTCCCTCAGAGCTTCCTAATATTGGAGTTTAAACCTGATCCATGCAACAAGCAAATCCTATTTGACCAAGATGACTATCCTGCCAGAAATTCCCAATCTGTAACAGCTATAGATATCAGCTTTTACTGCTTGGACATTTAGTGAAAAACCCTTTTAATCTTTCTATAATTTGGATACTAACCAATATAAAGATTACACTATTTGCCATTTTAAGAAAAAAATGGCCTACATCTATTAGGTTAAGGACAAATAATTATTCAGGATTTATTATTTAAGGCATAGTATCTGGAGTGAAGACTTTTTTGCCAAGAAAAGTAAAAGTTATAATTCAGCACCCAGGAACTTCAGTCCCCTGCCTCAAAAATTAAGGGATACGTGGTATCAGCCCCATGGTACCAACACAAGCCATGAAAATGTTGGATCAGCACATCATCCAACTACAAGTAGAGGCTATGACTAAATTGACAAGAATGTCACTAAAGAAAACTGAGCATCTAATGAGCCATGGGCCCCACTCCCTTCCTTCTAAGATTCAGACTTGGTGTTGTATTACCACAATTGAATCACTACTAGAAGTGAGAAGCTTGGGTCTAGCTGAGAAGGATCCTTTGAAGTCATGTTTAAGTGAAGAGGAGTACTCTATCAAATCCCTTGCTTCTTAAGTCAGTCAACCTGGTTAATTGGCAGTTCTTCCGCATTTATTCCACCTAACACTATTGAAGGGGGTATTGTCAAAAAATACAAGTCCAGAATTTTGATAAGCGCGTTTTTGGATGTCAATGACAATAACATCAATCAAAAGACCCTGGCTGATTCTTGATAGAACTCCTCATGTTGGGGTAATACTTTTATTGATGCTTCTCAACCAAATAGCTAGAGTATGGGTAGTCAAATTGCACTAACTATGTGGCGTAGTCAGGGGAGTCCTTCTGAGATTCCTCCCGGCCCACTTACAGTTTACTTCACACACCTAGACAGAGACCGCCACTTTTTAGGGTTGGAGGGGGTCCCACAAGGTGCAAATATTTCCCATAGAATGATTGGGTCAAATATAGTAAATCCTTACCTTACAGATTTGTCCTACCTGCAATTAAACGTCCATTGGCCGTTCTGTCAAAGAAAAGCGAGTCTCAAGTGATCTGTTAGGTCAAACCCCAAAATTTTCTGATTTAGCTATTCCTAGCCTAATCTGAACTTCTTGCTTCACTCACTTCAAGCATAGATATAATTTAATCACTAAACATCAAGATATCAAAAGAGTTCACTCTCTACCCCCAAATAAACTTAATAAAAAATATTTAAAATCCAATTTTAAAGGATCCATAGACTATTATATTTAAAATATAAGTGATATAAAATCCTAAAAACCCTATTTTTCCCATGGCTTAGTGAATTCCTCTTAAAAATTTTGTTAAAATTCTATTGCAAAAAGCACTGTAAGCATATAACTAGACTAAATTAAGCTATTGACTCTCACTATAGGGAGTAATTGAGTTTAAAAAAATCAAAAAATGAAAGTGAATTCAGATTTAATAAAAAGTGTCATCAGTATTAGCGAAATTAAAAACTCTGTATTAATTCAGAGACCGTCAAGCAGAATGTGTTAAGTTAAGCTGCATAGGCTGAGATTAATGCCTTTGAGGAAAGGGTGATAAGATTTAAGGAAGAGGTTGAGCTAGTTAAAATATAACTTAATAACCTATGTTGGAAAGTTGTCTTTTTTTATACAGTTTAAGTAGAATAAAACAAGGGCGTTTATATATCTGAAGACTAAATGGGAAGCAGAAAATGAATGTTTACACCAAGTTCAAGAGGACATGAAGCACATGTGGAAGCGTATCAAGGAATTGTAGTATCACAGGTGTAATTGTGCTCATTAAAGATGAACGAAACTGACGCTATTATTCTAAATATCTGTTGGGATGGTATCTTCCATAAAGAAAGGTGCCTGAAGCATTCTCTGTTATGTCATAAATTACCCCTACAGTTACACTAATTAGTCAGACTGTCAAAAGGGGATTTCTGCCTATAAAGAGGCTGAAGAGTTTAGATATACACCAAATTTGCCCAAATTTATTGTGACAACGTACTGGCGTTTTTCAAACTTTTTGAGATGACAATGGGCGGGTATGCAGACCACCAAAAAATTGGTAACCATTATGAATTGCCTCAACACTATTTTCTAGAATCTGGTGTTTCCCCACCAAAATGAGGACAATTGGTCATACTCTGAAACAGAAAAAATATGCTGGAGTTTGGAAGCCCTGTCAAAAATGGCTAACCAAAAACAAGAGTTTTTTGCATACAATTCAGAAAGGATAAAAACTCTGTCTGCTTTGGCCAATTGTTTTTACCAGGAATTGTAGATCCTGACTAGGGCAAAAATGTTATCAGACTTTAGTAAATAGATTACAGTTCAAGCTGTGCTTTGGTACTAACAAAACTTATATTGCAATATGGCTCAGCACTATTATGACAAACTATCACCTTGCAGATGAAAATATCATCTTAAGATGTTGGAAGAGTTTTGATTTGTATAATAAATTCTTTGAAAAAAAAACTGGCTGATAATTATCAGACTATGGCGTAAAGGAAGATGACGTTACAGAGATCCTATAAAAATTTGTTGATCAGTAGAATGAATTCATATTCAGGAAAAACCTGATGGAGTTAATAGGAAGGATAAATTAACTAGCCCCTAACAGAAAAGTGGAGTGGGGGGAGATTTTGCAGCTTAAAATTGGGATATGAAACTGACAATTTGTAAAACTTGTACTTTCTTGGGAGGAGGAAAAAACTGCTCAAAATTCATGGAAAGGCCTTGCAGTCTAAATGTGGAACTATCTAGCACTGCTTGAAAACCTGTTCCACTTGACATCTATTTATAATGAAGAGGTGTGGCTGGACAGGCTAGGTTACAACTGGGTCCACCATCAGAGGTCCCAAACCTTTAGATGAGATCTAAATAGAAGGCGATAAATATAGAGATGGTGGATGAAGTTGATTAATCTTAATTTATTCAACTGATGAGAGAGCAAGAATTTAAAAGAAATAGGATCAAATATAGACGAATTTGGATAGAGAAAAGGTTACCAAATTAATCAGTTTGAGTAGGGGAATATTTTAAATCTATTAGTGCATTTGATCTAAAATTCAGGTTGGCAAATAGTGATGGAGGAAAATTAAAAAGATATTAAATATAATATACAAAAAAGAACAAAATTAAAATAATGGTAAAATGATAAAAGGAAAAAAGAGAAAAAGGTATGAAAGGTAATAAATTAAAAAGGATTAAAAAATAAACATTTTCTCTCTCATTGCAATCACTTTTGCAACTTATTTTATTCAAGTCTGAATCTAGTTTGATAATCTCACAGAGGAGATTAGTCTGCGCCCATGTCATGGAGCAGTTGGGCAAGTAAGGTAAGAGGCACATGTGGTAGGCCCGCGACCTCAAATGTTCAAAAACGCCCCAGAGAAACTGGCGGAATAGAAAAAAATAAAAAACTGGTGTTCACTATTTCCCCAGAAATCCTCACTTGGCAAGCACGATGCAACCAGTACATCAACACGCTGCACTCCCAACCACTCTCATTGGTGGGATATGGAGTTCGGGTGTTTCTGGACATCCAACAAACTGCTTTATGGGAAAAATTTTGTGGGGATGTACACATTTTTCCCAGCTGCAGTGTACATCGCACCTCACTCCATTTCATGCGGTTGGCTGGACCTCAGTTTCAAAAACAAGGAGGCAGCAGACAAAGCTGCTGCAGTGTGCGTAGTGATCGCCCTCCCCAAAGGGCAAAGGGTTGTCAAAACCAAATGCACCAGATAGACAAAACCCAACCAAATTTTCCTTACATTCAACTTTTTGCCCAATACAGTCAAATGTGCCATTCTGGAGAAGCACCTGAAAGATGGTTTCGCTGTATATGGAGAAATACATTCCTTTAATATGCAATGCTTTACACTGATGCCACACCGGGCACTGGCAAAGCCATTGCAGTTCTAACTTCAATTGAGGAGATCATGAAGGAGCCAACCCTGATCCCGCACTCCACATATATCGAAATTGAAGGGCATACCACCCACCCTTTCCAGGTAACTGTAGACAGCGCGCCCCCCATCAGTACCCACTGTGACGCATTTGGCCATAAGGTATATGCCTGCCCCACCAAAGAGGGTATCACATTCCAAGAGCACCCCTCAGGAGGCTATGGCCAATGGAGAGGCGCACTATGAACTAACCACCAGCATCAAAGAGGCTTTCCCGTGGGGAGCACAAGGCTGCTACCTACTAGTAAAGCTTATCTCCCCTCAAGAGTGGAAGAAGGCCAAGCAGGCCCGCAGGGCCATGGCCAAGGAAGCGGCCAAAGTCACCTCTGCCATCTCACACTCCCAACGCCAGTAGGACATCGAAACCTTTGCAGCAGAAGCAACTTAGGAATCCCTCAACCAATCAGAATTGGAAGCCCATGCTGATTGGGCCACCCAATCTGAGGATCCGATGGGCGACTTGATCTCACCTGACCTTTGCAACCAAGCCCTGGTTGAATTGGACTTGGTTTCCAACCTAACTGAAAAAAAATTTTGATCCAAAAGATGGTGCACTGAACTCATCCGCACCGCAAAAAATTCGTTCAATGTCAGGGAAACAAAAAGCAAAGGAAAAAGCCAATGTGAACCTTTCTGCTAAAATTAACAAAAACACCAATAGCGTTGCTGAAAACACCCACGCTGCCGTGAAGGCCCATGGGGATCTAGAGGAGGCTAGTGGGCCTTGGTGCCCACCCCCTCGCACCTAAGGTATGAAGGGGGAAACCTTCAATTTAGGGACGTTGAATATTGCCAGACTCAAGGCCTCACCATCCCGGGCTAAGAAACTGAGTTTTTTTACAATAAAAATTTACCCATGGACATCCTGGCAATCCAGGAGTCCCACTGTCCATGAGGTATCAAGGATGCTTGGAAAACCATGCTCCTCCTTTCCCTATCCTTCTGATCAGAGCACTGTGAAGTGCTAGTTTAGAAAAACAAATTTTTTAAATTTTTATCATCGGAATCCTACCTCAATGGCTGAGTCCTCATTGTCACTTTCTCGTGGGCTGATGTGGTGCACGCTATCATCAACATCTATGCCCCAACCTGTGCATGAGAGCATCAGAATTTTTCTTGTTGGTCAAATCCCTTCCACTACCCCCTGACCCCTTCATAGTCGGTGACATGAACTGTTGGCTAAACTCACCCACGGACTGTTGGCCTTCCTCTTCCCACGCCCCCAGGGTCACATAGAACTTCGCGTTCTAAAGGCCACCCTTGGGTTAATAGATGTGCTGCCGTGATAAGCCCCGCTGCTCGAAAACATGATGCGCCCCCACATCCACAATGGCCAATTAAGGTCCATGACCCACCTTGACCTTATCCTCACTCTGGCGAAATTTCATTCTCTTATTTCCCACTTCCAAACAACAAAAATTGAATTCTCCGACCACCGCTGGTCTTAATAACCTACCACTTACCTGTCACAGTGGCTAAGGCCCCACATTGGTGCAAACTCCACCCTCCTGAACTTGCGTTGCCAGGATTTTCCACTTGGGTGGAATCAGCAACTTTGGCAAAAGAGTTTGTTACACTGTTTTTCGCAGACCCAATTTCCACATGGTCAGCCTTCAAAAAGGATATCATCTGCCACTCTCGCCACCTCTCCTCCCAACGCTCATGAGCTACATTGGCCATCATTTCGCGCACTCTGGCAGAGTTGGCACACCTGGAATCCAACATCCCAGCTACAGGCTACAGCCCTGCATGGGGCTGGAAGTGGGCGGAAGCAGCTGCCCACCTCAACATGCTCAAAAGGCAACACAAACATCAGGTTTGTGTTCAGTACAGGTCCAAACGCACTACAGAGGGCGACAAGTGTACCACATATTTTTTCAAAAAATTCTTTGCACCATGCCAAAGAGTTGCCTGCAAACAGGTGCGGAGATCGGATGATTCTGTCATGGATGCGCCAGCTGAAGTGGCAATCAAAATACTAAAGTATCACTCTGAGTTATACTGATCTGATCCAATTCAGCCAGCTGAAGTGGTGAAATTTCTCGACTGCACCAAAATCTGCACCGTTTCCCAATACCCAGAATTAATGAATTTGATTACTCTAAATGAACTCTGGACAGCCATCTGCGGTGCACCAAATCGGAAATTCCCAGGCCTAGATGGCATTCCATATGAATTCTATAAAAAGTTATTCAAATATATATCCCCACTGCTGCTTGCCTCCCTTAACCAGAGCCTTCTGGAAACGCGCCTTCTACCAGGAGGACAAGAGGCCTTCACCGTCACACTCTTCAAGAAAGGGGACAAGCTAGAACTAGCCAACTGGCGCCCCATTTCTTTAACTAACATGGATATGAAAATTTTAACTAAATTCATGGCTAACCGTTTAGGGATTGTAGCATCTGCCACCATCTCCCCAGAACAATTAGGTTCCATGATCAGAAGGTTGATTTGGGACAACGTGCACTCTGTGGCTAACGCATGCCAGTCCACAGTCTCTGGGGCACTTGTATTTTTGGACCAACAAGAAGGCCTATGATAGAGTAAACTGGGAATACCTCAGGGCCTGCCTCCATCAATTCCGCTTACACCCTCGCTTCATCAACTGGGTAATGCTGCTCACGGAATCGGCAACAATGGCAGTGCGTGGCCCTGGCTTCCTAACAGAAGTAGTCCGCCCTCAAAGGGGCCTATGAGGAGGGGACCCCCTTAGCCCACTCTTATACAACTTCAGCCTTGACCCACTACTTCAAAATGTGAATGCCCACCTCACTGGGATCCATGTACCATGCCAAGCCCCAGTCAAGATGATGGCGTTCGCAGATGACTGTGTGGTTGGGGTGTCCAATAATAAAGATGCACGCGCGCTTGAAGCTCTCATCCAGGAATATTCCCGAGTAAGTAATGCTGCACTGAACGATTCCAAAAATGAAATCATCCTCCTTGGTAAGTAATAAGCATGCTGGGCCCCAACGACCAGTGCCCAGTCCAGCCCATCTGCTCACACACGTGCTCGCCCTCCATGCTCACCCCACACCGCCCCAAGAGTGCTCCCCTTCGTGCCACGCCCTACCATAGTGCCTGTCCGCCACCTGGGCGTGTGGGTGGAGGCAGGCGGGTATGCCTCAGCAGTAATGGAAATTCATATTCTAGACAACGTGATGAAGCGCATCGCCTACTTCAGAGCCTTACTACTTCTCTTACTGGCAGGATTGTTTTAGCCAACTCCATTCTCCTCTCCAAAGTCTGGTTTGGAGCCCACGCCATCGCCTTCTCCCCAGGCTTTTCAAATCCATGTATGCCCTTCTGCAAGGATGGCTTTGGTCAGGCCGTCCACCACTAGTACGGCTAGAGGTCATGTTTGGCCCTCATCGTCATGGTGGCATGGGCCTGCTTGACTTCAAAGCCCATGCTGCTAAGATCCTGGGTACCTGGATAGTGGCCGTCACCGCCCCTACGCTCCCCTCCCAACACTGGTCCCGCGCGGTCTGCTCCAACTTCTCCCGCGCCTTGGGCCTTAACAATCCATCAAACCCTCACTCGTTGATGAAATACCTGGCTTCCCACCCATCGGCCATAGGCCCTCATGGCACTAAAACCCACTACAAACAAGTCCTCCTCTCCATGCGGAGCGCAGAGTGGAGAATATGTATTAGCAGACACACAGCCCAGAGAGGCCTTCCCTCTCCTCAGTTCACACAGGAGGTACAGGGGCTACCCATTCAAGATTGCGTGATCCCCACATGGCACCATGTCCTATCCGGGGTGGACTACCTGGACATGATGGACATCCCTTATTCCCTTGAGACCCAGAAGACTATTTGGAAATACGCACACCACCCTCTTTTGCAGCCTCAAATCCGCTCCCATGTGTGGCGCTGCCTGAGGCGAGTGTACCATATGGCTGAGCGCTTTAACGCTTTACACTCATCCTGCGTTGTGTGTGGCCAGTATGGAACGCTGTTTCACCGCCTGGAGAAGTGTCCTACCTCTAAAATGATATGGCGCGAAGTTCAACGTCTACTTAGCCAGGATCAAACACATCCCTTCAGTCTGTCAAGAGATATGTTTGCTATATCCATGGTATCCCCCTTCCACCCTCCCTCCGTTCTCTGATGGTCACAATCGCCATGTGGACTATCCACACGATTGTCTTGAATGCCATCGCAGGCTCCACCCCCACCCTCCCAGAAGCTGTCCACAGATTTTGGTCCCATTTGGTTGACCACTTCCAGGCGTGGATATTTGAGTACCTCCCACCGCGTCGCCATCAGCTGGTCTCCTCCTGGTTCCAAGTTTGATTCATCAAATCGGACCCTTTCCTCCACACATGTTCAATAGTTGCTACGGCCCCTTCACACGTCCCCTCTTTTCCTCCCCATAGTGGCGTTCCCGCTGGCAACAAGAGATATCATCACTTCTCTGGGGTGCCTTCCATGTTACTAAGTTTCGTTTCTTTTGGGTCAAATTCAGAAGTGTCCGTCCCCTGGTCGGCCTTCCTCACAATAAATTAAAATTAAAAAGGATTAAACAATATTGTCTTTTATTTTGACTTCAGAAGACGCATCTGGTGGTTTTCCCACCTACCAAGTGAGGAGGAAGGTAGAGATTATTATGGGAAAGATCCCAGATGAGCGGCAGGGCCAGCTCAGGTTGCAAATGGGACTGCCACCAGTAGTCAAAATGCGCTTGAGAAATTTTTGCCAGCTCAGGTTGTAACAGTGTCTGTTGGGAAAATATTGAAGGCGCTTAAGAATAATAAGTTGTCAGCAGGATCAGGATGAGCTGATTCAAGATCTTACAGGAAGAGTCCCTTTAAAGAGTATTGGGAGGACCAGCTCAGGTTGAAACTGGATCTGTATGAATAGTCCCAGGGCTCTTGAATGGTGAGAAACTATTGTGAACCCATCATGAGTTTGGTAAAGGGAGAATGACAAGGTTTCATTGATACTGGTTCTAAGTTTGTACAAGTTGAGTGTAAAGATTCATTGGAACACTTCCTTGGGAAAGTAAAGGCTGACAAGTTCATATTTTTGCAAGGATGACCAACATAGTTCTGGAGTAGAAAGATGCTTTGGAAACCACGCTTGAGAGAGGTGGCAGCAAGTAGGAAGCAAGGAAGATGGTCTGCGTTGCTGAAGATTGGCAAGAGTAAATTTAAGTGTAGATAGAGATGCACTCCTTGAAATTTATTTTAAAGTATGAATATCATGGACTGAAGCTTCCTTTCACCATGTTCTTATCTTTCAGTGGGTGATTTAGGCAAGTGAGGGATATGTCAGAATTTTGATAGCCAATGTTAACTAGTTGCTTAGAGTACAATAGCGCTTATTTACTAGAAAAATTGTCCATTAGTGGATATTGAAGTTTTCATTTTTGGATGATAGCTATTGTTAATGTAATCATCCTAATGATTGTTAAGTCATTTTCAATGGTTGATCCATTAGATCGATATGCCAAAATGCTTAATTCTTGTCAGGAATTATCCCTGACAATCAGCAAATAATTAAGCTGTCAATTTTATATTAATATTCCTTTTATTTCATATAAGCAATTAGTGTTTTTGCCAATTGATGGTAAAGGTTAATGAAGTTGTTAAGTTCTGATGATAATTCTAAAACCACTTCTATTCTAATAAATGAATGCAAGAAAGCATTTATTGGTAACATGGATAAGGTTGCAGGGCTAGAAGATGATGAAACATGATTACCTTATTGAGGAAAACCTGAGGAGCGTGACTTTAGGAAGGCTGATCAAACAGCAACGTCTGCCATCTCCACAAGTAAGGCACCAACAGGGGTTAATGCCAAATTCCTTATAAATACCCTTGTATTCCTTCAAATAGAAATTGATAGGTTTAGCAATTAAAATTGTTGTTTAGAATTTTATACATTGTTTGTTTAGCTGGCTCTTAGGATATGATTTTAGGATAGGGTATTGTAAAAACCGCAGGGTTTCTACTTGTTCACGGGTTCACTTAACTATTGATCCTGGGAATAACCACAATTTTGCTAATTGTATGAAGACAATTACCTAGTCAAGTTTGGATAATTGAGTAGCTTCAGCCCTACTCTGGCAATCTCAAAGGGTTGAGGTGACTTTGGCCTCACTCTGGCATTGACACTTAGATGGGAAGAATTCCTACAACTTCAGTCTGAAGTAAATGATCCAAAATTGGATATAATAAAGTATTCATAGTACTAAAGTGTTTTTTATTAGTAGAGAGAGGGAATATTTATAGGGTAAAAATGAGATAAAACATGTAATGTGGGGTAATGTGGGGTAGTATAGGGTACTCATGGTAACAATGAGTTCTCAGCTCACCTAGCTGACAGCAATGGAATATCCACAAGGTTCTCAGCACACCTAGCTAAAAAGGGATATCTTGGCACACCTAGCTGACAGAAAAGGGATATTTCAGCACACCTAGCTGACAGAAAAGGGATATTTCAGCACACCTAGCCAACAGAAAAGGGATGTTTGCAGGGAATACTACAGCTGATATTTGCGGGGAATAGCTTAATTAAATCACAATCCATGTATCAGCTACCAAACCTGACAATTACCCACA
Source organism: Massospora cicadina (assembly GCA_022478985.1). NCBI lineage: Eukaryota > Fungi > Entomophthoromycota > Entomophthoromycetes > Entomophthorales > Entomophthoraceae > Massospora > Massospora cicadina. The sequence continues at coordinate 235,652 of JAKSZP010018425.1, read as the reverse complement.
AACAATTACCCATTTTGAGTTAGTTTACTCACCTTCAAATTGTCAACAATTCCCAACAAAATTGCAACTGTTATTATCATTTGATATGATTCTATGAGCATTATAATTAACCATTTAACTGGTGATTATTGCCAATGAATTGGAATAATTGATCGACATCTCAAAGCATAATCAATAAGCTAAATCGAATAAATGAATCAATTTTTATAAATTAATTGAAGCTTAAATAATTCGCAAGCTAGATAATGTGGTCATATAAATTCCCACACATCCCCCCGCTTGACCAAATTATTAGCTTAAAAAACTGTCTTTCTCCTCACTCAGTAGGTGTTAATTTCACTAGATGCATCACTGCTCATTATTAAAATCGTTTTTTATATTTTTTACTTTTTTATTTTTTATGCATCTTCTTATTATTTTTATCTTTTCTCCTTTTTTTATATTTATATATTTTTCAAGCCTGATACTTTAAGTATTTTTTGTGGACCTATTGCCTATTCAACCATCTTCAATATTACTTATTGTATAGGCATCATTTGCTGACAATAATTCTGAACATCTCCATTCATAGGCATCCAACTCATTTTTCTTTTTTTGAATTTTCATTGTTGTTTTGAGTGCCCAAACATGGTAATTCAATAAGGATATTAGCCAGTTTGGATAGGTAATGTTTGGCGCTTATCCCTGAAACTGGCTCTACTGCTGACTACAATAGTGGCAGTAATACAGATTTCCGCCTATAAAAATTTGAACAGCATTTTTTTAGTCATTGGCCAATAGATTTGTAATTGATCCCCCAGGTGCACAGATTAACTTGGCCGTTTTTAATCCAAATTCATCAGGATCTGTTCCTATTTCTCAGCTTTAATTGCCAATTCAAACGTTTGATTAAGGCTGCTGATAGATTTGTAAATGATCCACTACTTGCACAGATTAATTTGATAATGTTTTTTGTTGCTAAAGTCATTTGGATCAAATACTATTTAAGGTATTTCTCAAATTTTTCTCTTTAAACAATGATTTTAAGCTCAACTGACTTCATCCGCTATTCTCTGGATTAATTGCCTCAAATTCTGATCTCATCTAATGGCTCAGGACTTCTCACGGCAGACCCAGTTGCAACCTGAGCTGGTTCTGTTGACGCTTAGAACTTGTGCCCTTAATTTTTCTTCCCCCCAGAGGCGTCAAAGAGGAGCTCACAATTTGTAACTTGAGGCTTCAAATCAAAATAAATTAAAATAACACTCTTTCTTTCTCTTTTTTAAAATATATTTTTATTCAAAAAAGGTTTTTTATAATTTTTCTCTTTATTTTTTAAATCTTTGATTTTGTGTGTGTTTTTTTATTAATTTTTTACCATTTTTTGAGAAATTTGCTGTGTACTTTATTAATTACACAACCATTGGATATATTCTTGATTGCTAGGCATTGTTCATCATTTTTGCAATAACCTCAAATGGCCCTGACCATAATGCATCTAGCTTATTTTGCGACTGAACCCATGAGTATTGCAATAGGCTACTTGATCTCCAAAGGTAAATTCCCTAAGATTGGATCGTCTCTTATCATCAGCTTTTTTAGCCTGAACCCTTCTCTTGATTGTTGTATCAAAAGCTTGAGATTGTAGATCCAATATTTTGTTTGTGAGTTGATATAGATATTTTTCTGCGCTCATCCTTGGAGTCAGGTCCACTGCTGAATAGAGAATTGGAGGCAATGCTGCTCTATGACCATATAATAATTCAAATGACATTTTCCCATTGCCAAATGGAAACTGATATTGTACACAAAAGTTACCAAACTTAGATAAGTTGCCCAAGATGACGCTTTACCCAAGATCAGCTTCCTTAGAATAGTGGCAAGTGTCCCATTGACTCGTTCCACAACCCCATTTGTTTCAGGCCAATATGGTGCAGACACCACCCCTTAATTCCCATAAGTTCATTCAGGCGTGGAATTATGAACAAGGTAAAATTAGTCTTGTTGTCACTCAGCAACACTTGGGGGACACCCATATCAGTATACCACCTGCTCCATGATGAACTTGGTGGTACTTAAGACATCTACTCGACTCAAAGCTCAGGTTTCAACCCATCTCATAAGGTGGTCAATCACTACTATTATATAACATACACCGCCTGTACTCACACTTAGTGGTCCCATAGGTCGATTAAAACTGTGTGCCAAGCAAACCCTGGCTTCAATAATTGGTAATTCATCACATTTTTATAGGGCTTATGGATCTGACATTACATGCAACAGGTAATATAATTGGTAACATCAAAATTCAGTGATTCCTAATAGTAGTATTGCTGGAGATGTTTGAGTGTCTTCTTTAACCCTCCATGTCCAACTACCTTGTGGGCAAAGCGAATTATCTCAGTGCCTTCTGATGGTTCTGGAAATAAAAACCTCTTTTCATTCGTTATCTTGAATAATTGTCCATTAACAAGCTTGGTATTTTCCATTTCCTTCTTTAACGCTTTCTGAATTTCAAGTTGGTTCTTCCTGCAAGTCTCCACAGATCATTTGCTCAAATAGATCATCAGCACGATCTTGCACAGCAAGAATGGTTGGAAACCTAGACAGACCATCTGCATTCTTATTCTTATCTCCCGCCTGATGCTCTATCTCAAATTTGTAGGCCTGTAGCTTCAAAGCCCACCGCGTGAATCTCCCTTCTGGTTCTTTAAAGTTATGGCCATCAGAGAGAGGCATGGTCGGTCATAACCTTGAAGTGCATTCCATGGATATAGACTCAAAACTGTTTTCAGGCATAAATAACTGCAAGACATTCTCACTACATAACCATATAGTTCCTCTTGGCCTTCAACAGTGTTTGGCTGACATACGCTACAGGGTGTTCATCTCCCTTATCATCCACTTGTCTAAGGACAGCTCCTATTTCCATCAGTGACGCATCCAATTGAATAACGAACAGCTTTTCAAAATTTGGGTATTTTAAAATTGTACTCATCATCAAGTATTTCCTTAATTCATCAAATGCGAGTTGAGCCTCATCACTCCAGAAAAATACCTTCTTTGGATCTTTCAATAGGTGGAAAAGTGGCTCAGCTATTTTTGTGAAATCCTTAATGAATCAGCAATAATTGCTGACAATTCCAAGGAAAACTTGAATATTACATACGCTCTTGGGGACTGACATCCAATTAATCACTTTTATCTTTTGGACTTGCAGCTTTAGTCCCTCAGCTTTAATTAAGAATCCTAAGTATTCTAATTCCTCCTTAAAGAAATGGCATTTTCTTGGCTTAATCTAAAGATTTTCCAAAGCTAGTTGCTTGAATACTTCCTCAAGAAGTTGTATATGGTTGGTAAATGTTTGGCTGAATACATTAATTTTATCCAGCTAAACCAAGACACAGGACAGCCTCAAATCTGATAGAATCGTATCCATAGCCTAGTGAAATGTTGTGGGGGCGTTGCATAAGCCTTGAGGCATCCTCGTTAGCTAATACAACCCCTGTGCTGTGATAATAGCACACTTCTCTTTGTCTTCTGGGGGCATATCTATCTGCCAATATCCAGAGATTAAGACCATGGCAGAGAAAAACTTGGCTCCTCCTAACTGATCCAGTGCATCATCAGTCCTAGGCAGGGGGTATGAGTCCTTTTTCATGATTTTATTTAACCGTTGGTAATCAATTACAACTTGATATGAACCATCTTTCTTTTTAACTATTAATATATAGGACTCGCCCATGGGCTGGATGACAGTACAAGCATTCCATGCTCCGAGAGTTTCTCAATTTATTCAGCAACAACTGCCTCTGCTGCCCTAGACCGTCGAATAGGCCTCAATTGAATCAGCCCATCATCCCCAGTATTGACTCAGTGCAAAACATCCTTTGCACACCTGAGATCATGATCATCCTGCACAAAAATAACCTGGTATTTCTTGAATAAGGCCTGAACTTTGTTTTTCTGGTCTTCCGTTAATCAAGCTAATTGATCATGTTCAATTAGCATATTAATATTCCTGTCAATTTCTTTTGAAAGTCCCAATTCATCCAATTCACCAAATTCATGGAAGGAACAAATATAATACCGGTTTTAGTTGAGCAAATGCAACCACCTTGTGTCATTTGACCTTGATTGAGATTTTCTCAGACTGGCTATAAGGACCCAAATCTCCTCATGACCAGGGATTAAAATTCCTAGAGCTACCCAATGTTCGACCCTCAATTGTTGCCAAGGAGCTTCGATTTCTGAATATAACTTATCTAGGATCTCCAAGGTCAGTCCAGTCTCCATGATTTGTTATATTCCTGGCTGAAATATGACCTCTTCTTTAGAACAGATCAGGATCCCACAATTTTCGTTTACATATTTAGGTAATTTCTGGGCTTTTATTCCAACTAATTTGTAACCAATAGGTATTATTCCATCCTTATAGACTAAATTGATAAAATTATTCCATCTACTAAGGGGTGCTTTCCCCTCGCATTGATATACTAGCGGCAATGTCTGCCCCATAATCATTAAAGTGTCTTCCTCAAAGTCACTTTTGACCCCATACTTCCACATGAAGTCAGTGCCTATGAGTATGTCATAATTCTGGTTGGCTAGAACAATCGCTGGCACCAATATGACTAAGGATCCAAACTGAAGCGGTAGAGCGCTATAAGCCCCACAAGAAGTTGTAGAGTCAGGGCCTGCTGTCCCATACTACTTCCAATGCTCCAAATCTGGTTTGGCCTTTAGTTTTTTTACTAATTTGGTCAATACTATTAATTGGCACTCCACTGTCAATTATTTCTCTGACAGGGATTCAGTTCACCAAAATACAGTATAAATGCATTTGGAAAAGTAGGATAAGCTATTGTTTACTGCATGTATAGCAGATTTGTTGGCCGAATCCAAGGTATGGATTAACTGTGCTGATATATCAGGGAACATTTTGCGAATTGTACCAATTGCTATTGATACATTAATTCCGTCTAACTTGGTATTCAATAAGTCCATATATCTTTGTCGTTTTGGACCTTCTCCACTATCTTTTGGGCATATGGGTGAGCTACCTCCTATATAATTTTGGGGGCAATCTCCTTCAATTTTGATCTTGATTTACGTTTACATATTGGTATAAGATCTAATGAAGGGGTTCTTAATTCAGGCTCATCCGCAAATAAATCTGACTTTTCCAAACTATCTGCCTTCTCTGGGGGAGCTTGGCTATCTGCGGTTCTAGACAGTTCCACATCTAGACCACATGGTCTTTTCCCTCTTTATTGGAAGTTTCCTATTTACATTATGTTGGACTAAGTTAGCCTGTTCCTTTGATTTGCGTTGCCCACAGTTATTGGCGAAGTGCCCAGGCTGTCCACGCTTATTGCACGTTAAACGAGGCTTGAATGGTTTAACTCCTTCATTCAGTTTATCCTGATTCCCATGATTGTTGAAATCTCTTGATTTGTCATGGAATCATCCTGATCCCTTATTATTGTTTGACTGGTTATTTGGCTTATATGTATGATTTGGTGAATCAAACGTTGCTGATTAAACTCTTAGTTGTTCTACCATTTGAGCAATGGTGTATTTACTAGTCAAAGTGGAGGACATCATTCAGTATAATTCTTGATGAGGGCACAACGCGTTTTGCATCGCAATTATTCTGTCAAAATCAGTCATCACATTGGCCCCATTGAGAATCTGAGCTTCTTTATAGAAACAATTGGCAAACACACCCACGGTTTCATCCTTTTTAGGTTGAATGCCCATGAATTCCTGTTTCTGAGCTGCCATTTTATCGGGACTACTAAATTTGGTCAAAATTGCCTCCTTATAACTGCAGTTCTTCCCACAAAGGTAAGGCAAAACTAGGTTTTGGCACGAAGTATTGAGACAATTCATGATGGTGACAGCTTTTTGTCAGTCACTATAACTGTACATCGTCATTTCAAATAACTGGAAGAAGGCAGGCGCATTATCCCGATGGAAATCAGGCAACTTTGGAGTACTCTTAAATCTTCAACAATAGTTGGACCAGCACTTCTAATCAGGATTTGACCCAACATTGGAGTTGCTTCAGGTGTTGCTTCAGGAAGTGCCACAAAGTTTGAGGGCATCTCCTGAACAGATTGAACGGTTCTATTGATGATACTCTCTGTTTCAATGGATGCCAGATCCTCATCAAATAAATTTGCCTTATGGTACTCATCCCATGAACAAGTACACTTGGAGTCTTCAAGGTTATCCAATAGTCTAAGGATTTTATTTCCCCAAGCCAAGCATTTTTGGTCATTTAATGAAGTTGATGATTATGATCAATTTCTTCTTGTAAAGTCGCTTTCAGAGTATTGACTTCTTTCTACAACTTGCCCTCTCAGGTTTGGACATGGAATAAATGCTCATACATTTCTCAGTTCACTTTTTTATACTTGGCCATTCCAACGTTTAATTTAATGACTTTGAGTTTAAACGAATCTAAATCAGATTATGTTGCCAATTCTTAAGCCTTCTTGTTGACAATTTCTATTTCCGTGCAAACCTTATTGATTTCAACTCTCATCTCTTAGTTGAGTTGTTTAAATTTTCTTTCCATATCATTGACAGTATACTTAATTTTCTGTTTTTCTTTAACTAAATTGAGCAAGACCGTGTGAGTTTCACTTTTGGCTGCAGCCATTGGCACAGCTGCCTCCTGAGCTAAAATCAAATCAGCAATATTAGATTCAGCTAATTGGCAATTCTTATCCACATCATGTTCCCATTGGTAATTGAACCCAATTTGGTTGATGATCCTCTCAACTATTCCCCAAAGTTTTGTATTTAATTCAGCCACCAGAGTAACAGCCTCTAGTTGCATATTTTCCCAAAAAGGTGTACTGATGACCCTGTTTCTTCGTTTCCTCAATATTCCATATTAGTTAAAAGATCTAGCATAATTATATTCTTTATAAACTTGACTAAGCCCTTGTAGTGAGCACCAGGTGTAAAAACTGCGGGGTTTCTACTCGTGCACAGGTTCACTTAACTATTGATCCTGGGAATAACCACAATTTTTGTAATTTTATGAAGATAATTGGCCTAGTTGAGTTTGGATAATTGAGTAGCTTCATCCCTACTCTGGCAATCTCAAAGGGTTGAAGTGACTTTGGCCTCACTATGGCGTTGACACTTATATGGGAAGACTTCCTACAACATCTCTCTGAAGTAAATGGTCCACAATTGGGTATAATAAAGTATTCATAGTACTAAAGTGTTTTCTATTAGTAGAGAGAGGGAATATTTATAGGGTAAAAATGAGATAAAATATGTAATGTGGGGTAGTATAGGGTACTCGTGGTAACAATGAGGTTCTCAGCACACCTAGCCGACAGAAATGGAATATCTTGGCACACCTAGCTGACAGAAATGGAATATCCACAATGTTCTCAGCACACCTAGCCAACAGAAAAGGGATATTTCGGCACACCTAGCTGACAGAAATGGAATATCCACAAGGTACTCATCACACCTAGCTAAAAAGGGATATCTTGGCACACCTAGATGACAGAAAATGGATAATTCAGCACACCTAGCCAACAGAAAAGGGAGGTTTGCAGGGAATACTCCAGATGATATTTGCGGGGAATAGCTTAATTAAATTGAAATCCATGTATCAGCTACCAAACCTGACGATCCCCCACAAACAATTACCCATTTTGTGTTAGTTTACACACCTTCAAATTGTCAGCAACAAAAATCTGATGAAATTGCAACTTTAATTATCATTTGATATGATCCTATGAGCATTACAATTAACCATTTAATCGGTGATTATTGCCAATGAGATGAAGTAGTTGATTGACGTCTCAAAGCATAGTCAATAAGCTAAATTGAATAAATGAACCAATTATATAAATTAATTGAAGCTTAAATAATTTGCAAGCAGGATAAAATGGTCATATAAATTCCCACAGATATCCTTTTTTAAAGTAGTTAGCTATTATGATCTCCGCTGGGCTCTGCAAGAAGAGAATTGTAATATTTTCCTACCAGAGAAAGAAGAAGATGAAAGAGTTCCCTGGTGTTTCAGAGATACTCTTAGAGAGACAATGGGCGTGCACCAGTTTAATATTATACAAATACTTGACATGGATTTAAGAAAACCCAATTTAAGTAATATTCTTCATATTATTAAACTAGATTTTGTTCAGTAACAATTAGAACAATAAATAACGCAGCTATTAAGAACTTGTGCAATAGAAAGTAGAAGCCAAGTTGAACAACTAAGCGGGTTATTATTGATGCTAATTACTAAGAGTATAAAATCATAAGTCTTTCATATGTATACACTTAGAAAGAGTTATTAGCTGTCATTTATCTTGTAAGCAATCTCAAATGTATATCCACGGCATGTATTTCACCATAGTAACTGACCATGCTTCTTTACACTGACTACAGAACTTAAAGACCAAGGGATGTTTGGGCCACTGGGCCTTATAATTACAAGTGTATGACTTTAAATTCAGCACAGATTGAGTTTAAAGTGTCAGGATCAATCATTTAGACCTCTTGTCTTTTTTAATTTAAAGCCAGGTGAACTGAACTCATGGGTGTTTAATTAATACTTTTTGCTTTTCTTGATAAAAATTCTTTAATTCAAATACTTTTTCTGGAGAGTTAATTTCAGCTATTTTGACCTATTTTTACTTAAAAATCTAAAAAATAGTCATCTTTAATTGCTTAGAAACGAACTTATAAGGGATATCAAGGAGGTTCCTCAGTCCATCTCCATGCATACTAAGCCAAGATCTATTTTTCATTTTCCTGATTGTTATAACGGTCAAGGCGTTGCCTGACCATCACATTGCCCTAGTCTTCCCTAGGGCGATAGTTGAGGCTAAGGGAGAGGGGCTTGACAGCTACAATTTTTGTAAATGGCAATCTGACAAATCAGATGCCTTGAAATCAAAGCTTAATACAAATTGTGAGGCTGATGAGGAAGGAAAGCCTCGAAAATGGCGCTCTGTCCAACCGGATGCCGCCAAATTGAATATTCCCAAATGCAGTAATAAGGGATTGGACCCTCAGATGCAAATTTCTGGCCAACCAGTTATGGCCAAGTTTGGTGCCTCAAAGTGTATTGACAAGGATGGAAATCCTTTTTGATGGCGCTCTGGCCAACCAGATGCTGCCAATTTGAATATCACTAAATGTGGCGACAAGGGAGCGGACTGGACTCGAATTTCTGGCCAATCAGGTGTGGCCAAACCTGATGTCCTCAAGAGTATCAACAAGGATGAAAATCCTTACAAATGGTGCTCTGGCCAACCAGATGCCACCGGACAAAATATTACCAGAAGGGGCAACGAGGATAACCCTTGTGAATGGCGCTCTGGCCAATCAGACGTCGCCAAACCCCAGTTGGCAATATTGAGGAATATGAACGAAGAGAATGGCTAAGCTTTGAGAACAAATCAAAGCCAAAAAATCAATGCAGAAAAGTTTCCACATCCCAAGGGTACCCAATCCTAGTTTAAGAGCAGGCCTCAACAACGGAATGAAGGGTCTATATTCTTGAGTTATGCCTGTCATTGAGAAGATGCTTGTAGACTCTGCGGGGAACAGGACCCGCTCTTCCCCCTAAGCTCAGTATAAATGTGAGTTTGCGAAACTGTGTAAAGCAGTTTTGTCTTCTATAATATCCAAATAAACTTAATAAGTTTTAAAATAAATTTTTTGAAATTAATCAGTTTTTTGAGGCCATAGGGGAAACCACACATGGACAGCAGCTCAGACTTTGATAAGGCTATTCAGTATTTATATGCTCTCTCTGGGGGTCAAACCCTCATGCTGAGCGCCAGCATAGTCCTGACCGTAGCCCAAACTTTCTTAGTGAAGTGGTTTCCATATAGTCGGATTCAGGACATTACCACAGCAGGATTATCCTGCCTGTGGGCACTTACCTGGGCACTCTCGCCTACTGCTTTGTGGCAGTGTTCAGAGACCACATCCGTCACAATTGTGATTCATTTGCCACATAGGTCAGATTTCAATCCCAATGTTTTGATTCTGATATGATTGCACGATAAGCCCTAAATAGCTATAGCAAATTTGCTAGAATCCTCTGACCATGACGACTAGTTACATATATTTGAGTGCCTTAAAATGAGGCGATATTGGATCTGAAAGGATAATTATTGGATCGCTCAAAATAAGGAAATAAGTTGATGTCAACATCTGATAAAGTTTGGGTAGATCGCCTCAAACTAAGGCAACAGAGAATTTAAGAAATCCATATACTGCCAGAGCCAATAATAATATGATAGAACTGAATAGTATAAGCCAAAAGAGCAATATCAACCAAAGTTGCTGTTATTAGCAAGATGGGACAATTGAAGGAGGAGAACAGCTAGTAGGAAAGAGAGAGCAGAACATCAAGTAACCACTGTGAATATTAAGCTAAAAAGAAGAAGTGTTGTTAGGGCATTTGGTCCATATTTTATTATATGTTTAAGTGTTTCAAAGAATGTCAATCTTCATATTGTCCACCATATTGTTCAGTGGGCTCAATCCTGTGCAAAATCCTTTAGGAGTATAGCAATATATCGCCCAAACTTTAAAGTGGTTATCACTACAGGGGGCACATTGAACAAACCAAATAAGATCTGAAAATTCTTAAATCCGCAGCCATGGAGTATCAGGCCTGCACCAGAGGAGAATCATCCCAAACAGCTGCGCTTACCAAAACTGTGGAACTCGAGCTTGTTGTGGTTGACATACTCAAAAAACAAGAGGAGCTTTTTCAGGAACATGACAACATAATGAATAAACTTGAAAATGCAGTTAGTCAGCTGCAAATACTTGGACAACAGAACAGGCAAATTGCCAATCGCCTGGCTGATGCTAAAGCGTGTCTACACTTCATGGAGAAGAACTTAACACCTACCTTTTACCTGTCTCATCCCTATTGGGAAGTGGAAGTACAGGGGGTCACTCAGGAAGAATTACTTTACAACAAATATAATAGTGGATACTTTGACGAAGAGCTTTACTAAAAATCTGCATGCATCTTGAGCCACTCAATAATGATGGCTGCTCTGGAGATAATTATGTTTTGCCCCACCAAAACCCCCAGGTGACGGAAATCTTGCCAGCTGAAGAGCCCTATGCTATTCCTAGAGCCACTGACCATTCTTAGCCAGCCTCAAATCGAGATCCCAGCTATGGGCCTTAATCAATTCCACAATACACTCCTAAGGCTCGCAGTTATAAGTGGGAGGAGGAGGTCTGTATTAACAAGCTATCTTCATTTGACCACAATGAAAGCATCCAGAGTCTTTTCAAATGATTTTACTTTGTGGCGGAATGAGACTCCAATTAGCAGAATGTTAATTTGCTGATATCCACCTTGGATGTATGGAATTTTGATCAATTCAACTCCTATCTTCCAAGCAGTTCTTTTACAAATCAAAAGTTATAGATACTGTTCTGAAGTTTTTGGAGGTATTACAAAAGATTTCACAGCAAAAGGCTGAGTTCTTGACCACTGGGGTCCAACGTAATGAGACCACTTCATTTTCTGATTGATTTATGGCGAAAGGCATGTGGTAAAAGGAGCAGGTTTTCTAGCTGAAGCTAATGTGTGCATTACAATGACCTCCGTGGTGAAGCCATACCATGAGCTTTAAAATATACTGACTCATATTTTCTAGGATGACGTGCCCCTGCTCAAACTTTTTCAGTTTTTACGCCAGCTATTCGCAACCTTTCCCTCAACCAATACCAAGAGGAAACATACTGCCGCCATTGCCAAACTATCTAATTTTAGGAATTTCTCTCATCCTGTTCAGCTTCCACCTAGTAACCCTTACTTTATTCTAACTACGCGCCTCATCCTTATTCAAGCTACCCCCAGCAGTTCAACTTACTCCCTAGATCTACTTATGGTAATCGTCAACAGCCCAACTACTGACCTGGACCTGATTATGCCAATTGTCATCAGTCAAATAATTGCACTGGATCATCTTATGAAAACCAAGGGTGCAGACCCTATAGAATAAATTGTTTTGAATGCAGGAGCCCTTATCACTAGCCTGAACTTGCCCCAACCTTCAGGTCCACAATGTACAGCAGGACCAAAACTATCAGGGAAAATCTGGAGAGGAGTAGTGACGGGGCTCTCTACATTTGCTATCTCAACACCTAAAGTCTCACCTGAACCAATTGTAGTATTTCAAACAGAAGTCCCTCAGTATGATGGCATGTTTTTATACCAGCAGCCGTTTGGAGGAGTAATTGTACTGAAATGGGCACAAGCTAAGGCTGTTAAAGAAGAAAGACCTCATGAACAACCAAAGCCATATGCCTGCCAAATGTTTGACCAAGCTGTTTCAACTGAGCTGGAATCAGTTTCAGATGTCCCTTCCCTAAAAGAGGTAAATGTTGACCTCCTAGAAGCTATCTCTAAATAATACCCCAAAGTCGGTGTAGGGGAACATGAGCTTTCTTGGGAAAGAAAGCCCATAAAATGTACACGCAATAAACAGTTACAAATCTTCTTATTTTGAGTTTACATAATGTGACAATTTATTGCAAAAAATTAAGTACATGTTTAATAGATATGGGCAACTCAGTCAACATAGTTTCCACCTAGTTGGTGGCATAGTTGACATCAAAGTTTGATATAGAACACTGATGTTGAATAACTAACTTTTAGTCATTATTGTCTTTCCTCTTGGTGTAACTTTCTGAGCAAAATTATAGGGATTAAAAAGTAAAAACTTGATTTCCCGCTGTAGTATTAATTTGATGTCCTTGAATTTCCTGAAGGCTGCCCCAATGTGGGGCAGTGGCAACACTCTCCCCATCATTTTCTGTCTAACAAGAAAATGTACTTGTACTGGCTCACCCAGTCACACCAAACCCCTGGGACAATTTTTTCCTCCCAAGGATCTTGACGTGCACCTTTCTTAAACCCAAATGCTACCCCACTACCCCCTGGTGCTCCCCGGAGCAACATGCATTTTGGCCTTTGGGTCAACTATGGAAAACTTTTCCCCTTACCATGACCAAGCCATTATCAAAATGGCTCAGGCGGTGATGCGTCCCGCCATTTTAATTGACTTCTGCCCCTATAAGGGGTACTTTGACATAGCTTCCTATGAGAATCCAATACCACCACTGCGCCAGCTGTGCCCCTAGTTTTCCAGGATACCCTTATCCCCACAGCATGGACCCAGCTCTCAGCGAATATCACTTTGGTGGTTCAGTTCTCTGGTTTGCACACTCACCTTCCCCCTGATGAGCTCCACCAGGAGCTGATTGAAGGTTTGGAAGCCTATGGCTTTAATCTCATCTTGCAATTTGTGGTCCCAAATGGGGCCACACGCATCGCTGGGCCTCGGGTATATGCCACAATCAGCCCCAACTCAAGTAAAATTGCCCTGTCTAACCCCATCATGCCGTTATCCTATCCGCCCCTGACCATCCGTTCTGGGCCCACATCGAGGGTGGATGGATGATCTATCTAACTGTTTCAAGTTGGACCACTTAAAACGCAAGTGGCCATCTCTAGACGCTTCTGATGGCGCTGTTTTCTCATCTGTCTGTCTCCATTCCACCACCAAACCTGTACCACCTATGGTATGTGGCGCAATCCTACCTCCCCCTCCTCCAAAGCCTGTTGCTGCAGCTGCACCTGCAGCCACCAATCAGCCTCCTCCTCACCCCAGTGCCACAAACTCTCCATCCAACTTCAAACACAAGATTGGACCCCATATGATCCCATGCTTCCTCCAAAGAACCAATCAAACCATAGGAATATGCCAACTCCACAATTCAAGTCAACCAAAATTCTTGGGATTTTTTGGCCAAAATTGACGTGTCTGGGAATAAAATTGAGAACTGCAATATACAAATTCATCAGTTTGTGTATATCAAAATAATGAGGAACTACCCCATCACATATACACCTCCAGCAAAAATGTCAAAATGTTACACAGCGACCACCAGCTGGAAGTTGAAACAATGTCTAAGCCAGATTGTCGCCCTCTCCGAAAAGCTGCCACCAAATCAGTGGCAATGTTCGAAGGAGGATTCCCTCTTCCCATAATTCTCTCCAAAGTTAATAAGGTACTAGAAAGATATGCTGATTGAAGCACACAAAGAAGCCATTGACGCCATCCAGCATGTTGCTGAGTAGCGCGGAATATCAAATCAAAGAATACCTGCACCAATATTTGCCATGTTTAAAAAACTACCTGATGCATGCATGAAAGCTGAACTTGCTCTGACAAACTACATCAGAACCCTTATATATAGCAGATGTCTTTGTACCACACCAATCTTTGGAAATATAGCTCCACATCTTGCTGATGCCCTGACGCCTTGCTCTCCGCCATAACCCATACCATGCTTTGGGATGAAGACGTTACCAAGGATGAGCCCCCTGACCCCCCTCCCCTTCTTTATGATGGGAATAAGCAGCTCATTTTGTCCCACCTGGTTGGTTGAGTTTGCGTTATGTGTGTCATCTGCTTCTTTTTGGCAGTTTGTTCATTTTTTTAGGAGAGGATTTAATTTTAGTGTCAGGAAGTTGATATGACTAGATGATATGCTACCCATATTGGTGGATCACAGGGGAATTGAGATGAATCTCAAGATTTATGAAAAGGGGATATATGAATTATAATTGAGCAAAATGAGAACATTTGGCGAATTGAGAGGAATCATGCCAATATTTGATACAAATGAGAGCAACTTGAATAGGAAGAAGAATAGAAGATACCAAGATGAGGATGCATCCAGCTGGGGAATTGGGTATAAAGAGCCTGATGGAAGATTACAGAGGGGATAGTTGATTATGAGAAAGAGAAGTGCAGAACAGTCTGCGAGATATCTAAAATAAAGAAGAAATAAAGGGCAATAGCTTTATATATTTTAATTTATTTTTATCATAGGTAATGACAATCCTCATATTGTTTGATTGGGTTGCTCAGTGGCTATACCCTGTGTAAATCCAACTCAGTGACATTGGACCTAGACGCCAATAAATTAACATTTAGGTTTAAGTTTGGTAAATTCAGTCTCTTGATAGCTTACTTTGATTAAAATAAAAGCACTTGATGTTATATGGGACTGATGGAGCGGATAGCACGTTCTCTGAGGGAGCGTACAGTGTGCTACCCTTGCAGTTTGGATTAATTGCCATTGTAGCTCTGGTGATAGTGCTACTAAACAGTAATTATGACCTGTTAATTGGAGCTGCTTTCATGAGACACTTTGGGGCTGTCATTGATATGATGGCGATGACCTTTTAAATTTTGGGGCAGTGGATCTCAATTTACTTTACCTCTAGCAGAGTGCCAAATGATCTGTTGCACATGTTACATATCAACATTGCTACAGTGCTGAGGTGATTCCAGGTTACTACCATCAACTAAAGAGCAAGATCTGAGCACTTCCCCAGCAGATATATGAATATCAAGGGCTGCCACTCAGAGCTAATGGACCTATATTCATTCCCTCTAAACAACAAGTAAAAGTAACACTGATCTATAGGTGAAAGTGCTATAAAGGCTCTATGGGGAGATCTTTGGGCCTTATAAGCTATTGTATCTTAAGCTCTCATGCATCTCCAGGAATTATACTTCCAGGACATGGTGAGATCAATTTTTTTGCTAGCAAACTTACAAAACGAACTAATGCAGGTCTGTCAGCATTAAGTAATGGTGTATTTACACTTGAGCCAAGTTTAGGAGGCCCTTCAGATGAACGAGTTCAGGTCACTGGATGAATTTTGTCTAATCTTCAAACCACAGCCCGGAGTAATAATGGTGGTATCACGAAAAAAATTAGTTGGGTTGTCAGAAGAACAAAAGGATCAGTAGATATCTTTATTTGAAAATATAAGAAGATTTTTTATGCCTACGATCATGATTTAGGGTGTGCTCAGGGGGGTGACCATCAATTGAACACTGGGGATCATCCCCTCATCAGGTCTCAGCCAATTCGCCAGTCTAGGGCAGCCAAGGAAGTAGAAACAGAGGAGATCAAAAAGCTGCTGGAGCAAGGGTTGCTCAAACCATCAAAGAGTCCGTGGGCTTTTCTCATTCTTAATGTAAATAAGAAAGATGGCAATAATTGGTAGTAATAGACCACTGGAAGCTCAACATCATTACCAAGAAGGACCCATACACCTTACTGCAGTTTGACAAAGCTTTGGAATGGTTAGGGGGAGCACATTACTTATTAGTTATGGATTTGATATCAGGATATTAGATTGAGTTACCCGTGGCAGATCAGGAGAAATGCGCTATTATCATGTCCAAGGGGCTTTTCCAACTAACCCATATGCCACAAGGGCTGCGTAACGCCCTGGCTACATTCCAACGGGCCATGGTCACTAATCTTAGTGACCTGAAGCTAATGTGCGTACTTGTGTACCTTGATAATATTAATGTCTTTTTGTGTACATTCTCAGAGCACCTTACTCATCTAAAGGAGGACTTATAAAGGCTTTCCACGGCTGTTTAAATTTTTGCTTATATCCCCAACCTGCTAGATTACCTGGTGTCGCTAGGGAAAAATTCCCCAAGGCGAAGTGAATCAGAAATCAGTTGGCCCAAGTTTTGGAGGAACTACATTTGGGGGATTTTGGGATATTCACCTGGTCATATCTGTCAGGGATCGATCCAGATGAATACCTAATATCTCATTGGGTGGAGTGGCCAATGAAATAAGGGCATCTGATAGTGATTAACTATCAGGTGTACTGATTAAACCAGTCAGGTTTCATCACTGACTGATTAGGAATGAATAGTGAGTTGTGAGGTGAGTGATGCCGCCTGCAACTAGCAAGTTGATTGGTTGGTGAAGTGACCTACCATAATGGTAAATAAGTCCCATTACCTAAGCAGGTCTCTAGCCAATTACGGTTGGTTTGCTTGTATTGAGAGGAAACGTTAGGGACAAATTTTCTGACTCTTTCCATTTGAGGTCTTGAGGATGTCCAATGACAGAATCCTAGCCAGGATGGGGAAGACCATCGCTGCTGAGATGAGGAAGGGTGATTCAACGGCAATTGCTGCCGTTTCATCAGAGAGGTTCAACTGAGGGTTCAACAGTCGAATCCCCTACTATATAATCCCCTGGGATATACTATAATAAAAACCATTATTTAGTTATACATTTATTATCTACAGTAATATTGTTGATTTGGTGTATAGTTAGACTATCAGCTTCTATTGTGACGTTCCATCTCAAGGATATTATCGCAGAAAGCAATAATTGGAAGACTCTCAAAGAGAAGAGTAAAGATTCAAGTGGGGATCTAGAGATGAAGGAACCACAATCAGGGATAGCTGCTGACTGTGTGTTGGGCTGAGAGAGATTGTCACTGGGGTATCTTAACAAAGATCTGGCGGACAGGAATATAGGGGACGAATCCCTACGAGTACAGCTTACAGAGTATTTAATTGGAAATACTGGCTGAAGCGTCAGGCCTATTGATAGTTCAAACTCAACTATGGAAATAGTCTCCATACTAATATTGAATAACACATGCTATATACAACGCGAGAAGTGCACAAGGAAATTAACCTGTGCAGTAAAAAGGTTACTGGGTTGATGACCAATAATCAACCACTAGAGTAAGTTTTTACAACGGTCAACCAAAAGATCAAGCCCCATAAATGCCAAATCTTCAAAAACCATCTGGAGTACCTAGGGCTTGTGATAGATGCAAAGGGCTTAAACCTCAACTGGCCAGTGTGGAAACTTATAAAATAAACTCAAGCAGCAAACGCGATGTAAAAGTATTTTTGGGGATAGTTGGTTACTACTGACGCTTTATCCCCAACTTCAGCTGTATTGGATGACTGCTGTTTGAGTTGCTAAATGAGAATGCCAAGTTTAAATGGATTTACAGTCGCCAATGCTCCTTTTATACGTTTTTTATGCATTAATCAGCGCTAGTGCTAAATTATTTAAATTTTAAAAAGAGCTTATAGCCCAGACGGATGCATATTTTTTCTCCGTTGAGGCAGTTTTATCTTAAAAAGTGATGAGAGAGAGGAGCAGCAGGTTGCAAACTGCAGTCATAGTTTGATCTGCCACAAAAGTAATTACGCTGTGACAGTGTGGGAGTGCTTAGCGGTGTTCATCACATACAAGTAATTTAGGATATACTTTCAGGGGGTTAACTTTAAAGTTGTAATGGATCATAAGTCGTTATGCTGGTTGCAAAATCTCAGAGAGCCTGAAGGGGCCTCTAGCCTGATGGGCTACTAAGCTTCAGGCTTATGACTTTGAAATATTCACTGACCTGGAGAAAAACGCAAAAGTGCAGATTGCTTATTAAGATCCAACTATCGCCGTTACAGCATATCTCAGCAATGTAATGTATGACAAATTGCTTATCAGGAATTATGACGATGAACCGCCCACAAGTCATCAAGGTATTAGACGGAATAAGGGCCAATAGATTCCAGAAAAACGGTGAATTGTACAAGTGGATAGGTGACAATACCGTGTATATCAAGACCTTCCAACAGAATAAATATTATTATTAGTGCACACCGAGCAGTTGGAGATGGTGGAGTATACAAGACCCTGGATTTGTTGCACCCTTGGTACATCTGGGAAAGCATGAATGACATGCTCAAAATGATTTTCTGATGCCATCAGTGTAAGTGGAGAAGCCATTCCACCAAAAAGATTTTGTAACAGTTAGTGAAAACTCACTTTGCTTAGCATACAGTTTCTATTAATGTCATGAGCCTCTCCCAACCAGAGATAACTGATCCAAGTATCGTCTAATGGTGATTGACCGGTTGACCAGTTGGGTTGAAGCAAGGCCAAATTCAAGATTTGGGGGCTGTCACAGTGGCTAAATTTGAGATGAAATTTAGGATTCAGCAACACGGCTGTTCTAAGTTCATCCTTTCTAAAAACAGGACCAATTTCACCTCTCACATTTTACTAAGCTCAACAAACTGATGGCCATCTGAGGGGTTCTAATGAGCCAAATAATCCAGAATCTAACAGCATGGTCAAATGGGTCAATGGGACACTGGTGAATATACTCTGGAAGCTAGTACAGATAGACCCTCTGATTATGTACCCTTCTTTCCACCGCTGTCTTTGCCTAGAACATCAGTTATTACTCAGCAACGGGTAAAAGCCCTTTCCATTTATTAAAAGGATGGCAAACAGCTCTACCCGCACTGCTCTACACCTGCATGGAAGTTACCAGCAGAATGAAACCTCAATGCTACTTGTGGGAAACCAGCGGAATTGTTGCTCACTGGTGCTTCACGCCGGCTGTTTTCCACAAAAGTTTTAATAAGATAAAGGTAAATATAAAGCGCTAATGTAAATTGGATTTTTATGCTTTTATTAAAAATACAATAAAGGAAAAAAATGATGATCCTTGACCACCCATTACTTAGTATTTAAGTAATTTTGAAGGTTGAGGAAAAATTGGATATTTGTCTGAAAATCCTGCATTAGTCTAAATTAGGAAATATGCAGAAATAATGTATCATAATTTGTGACTTACATCAGGGCAGTGAATGAAGGAAGAGGAATTCTGATTGGCCAAATGTACTTATGAGGTAATGTTTTTATAAACTTGAGCCAATCACCGCCCAAAAAATTTATTGCACCTTGGGGGACCCCCACCAAGCCTATTAAAAGGGGGTCCCCGTGCAGGTGCGTTAGAAGACTTTGTTTTGGTCAGGGAGTGCCTTCCATTGATTCCCCCAAAATCGTGGTGAGTTCAGAGAAATCTGACCTGCTGATTTTACTAATGGCCGTACAGTTTTTGAACTGGTGATTCCATGATTAATGGGGTTCCACTGAGAACTGGCCAGGGACTTTTGGCTGATTTTCTCAACTTCCTTATTTTCATTATTACTAAACGAATTCTTGACCACATCAGAAAATTGCAAAAGGCCAACAATTTCCTCTTTGGCTGAATTTGACCTATAACATTCTTATTTCTAAGTTGGGAGGGCAAATGTCCAACACTACTTGACCAACCTAATGAAAACGCTGATTAAGCTGCAAACTGAAGTGTACTCATTCAGCTTAAAAAAAAGATAAAGATTCAGGCTGCCAATCAGGTACAGTGTAGCAGGCTAGCGCAGTTCAATGATGGGAATATGGTTCTATTCCATGACCAATATGAGTTCAGTCATAAGCACAAATTGGCCAGCATCTGGATTAGTCCATTTGAGATAATTGAGAAAACAAGTGTTCATGCCTATACCTTCAATGACCCTGTGAGCGGTCAAATCATTAACTGACTGAGAGCAAAATTCCTTTGGGCATATAAACAATAGGAGACTTTATGTCCAGTCAAGGGGGTAATGTCAAGATTCTGATATAACTGGACAAAAAGCCCTAATTTTATGGCGAATTGGCTAAACTCCACCAACCATGATGACAAATTGTAATCATAGAGTGCCTTGAGATGAGGCGACACTTGATCTAGAAGGATATTTACCTGATTGCCTAAAAATAAGGCATCAAGTTGATGTCAACACCTGATAAAGATTGATTAGATCGCCTTGAACTAAGGTGATAGAGAATTTAAGAATACCATATACTGTCAAAGCCAATGAGAATATGGCGGAACCAAATATCCTAAGCCATAATAGTGGTATTGACTGAAGTTGCTGATATATAAGTGAGATGAGAAAATTGATTGAGAGGATATTTAGAAGGAAAGAGAGAGTGGAACAGCAAGTAGCTTCTTTAGATATTCATTTAAAATAAAGAAGTGTCATTGGGGCAATCGCTCCACATTTTATTATAGTTTTAAGTGAGTTCCAAGAACCGGCAATCTCCATATAATCCATTTGATTGATCATTGATCTCAAACCTGTGCAAAACCTTTTTAGCATATAGCAATATGTAGCCCAAAACTATAACACCTGATTTTAGGGATTAAAATTAGTTGGCATTATCTCTAATAATGGTTTCATCTTTTTGGATAGCAGTTTCAAAACTGTCATCTAACTCATCCAAATCTTCAAATTGGGCAGGAATCCTGACAACGCCCCCTATGATCTTGGCGTAGGGGAAAAACAGGTGGAGAAAGTGACTATGGATGCAGTTTACTACTGTACCCTGAACGACCTCTATAATTGAGTGTTCATTGCCCCACCTATAAATGACTTGGTAGGGACCTAACCATTTGGTGCCAAATTTATTGTCACTACCTCTAAGCTAATGATAGAAAAGTCCAAGGTCACCCAATTGGAAGTTGTTCAGGAGGTCACACTTATCAATATATGATTAGTTTCTATACTAGTTGCAGCAGATAGGTTCTTGGAAGCCAGGGCCTGAAGTTGAGTAATTTCACTGGCAAAATTTCACATAGTTACTTCAGGGGCATTAGGAAAAGCTTGATTAAACATGGCCTGCTCTTTAGAAGGCAATTGTGGATTTCTTCCATAAAAAGCTTGTAAGAACGACATTTTAATTACTTGGTGATAGCTTATTATGTAGGCCAAAATTGCACTAGGCAAATATTGAGGCCAGTGGAGAGGGTCGGTGTGGCCATTTTCTGGAGGGTGTCAGTTAGGGTACATTTGCCAGCTCACCAATGCATATGTTTCAGGATGTTAGGTATTAGAGATTGCCTGGTTGGATTCAATTATTTCATCTTAAATCTTCCACCAGTGAATATTGGAAGTTTTTCCCATTACAAGAAATAATTATAATAGGTCACCCATGCTGGGTGATAATCTGTATAAAGAAACATTGCGGTAGCTTTTGACAGAGCAGAGGGTAGTAAACAATTTCTATCCGCTTAGTTAAATGATCTACTGCTAGGAGGAGGAACAGATGACCATTAGAGGCTCGAGGAAGAGAATCACATCAATACTAATAGTATGGAAGGGTTCACAAAGTGGAACCACTTGCTGTTGAGATTGAGGATTAGGTTCAGCTTAACTTTTAAATATAAGGCAGGACTCTAATACATCCTGGGTTGAAACTAGCATTCCTTTCCAGTAGCATTGAGTTTTGAGCCACTGGTAGTTTTTTTAATTTTCCCATGGCCAACTTGTCAATGTCCCTCCAATATGATATCAGTTTGAGCCAAAGGTCATACATAGGGCAACCATTTTTGGTACACAAGTTTATACAGTTAGCGTTTTGGACTTGAAGATTCGCTAATCTTTTTGCTAATTCCTTTTGAAGGATCAGGGATTCATCTTTCCATAATTGAGATTGAATTAGGATGTTGTAGAGTCAATTTTCTTCAGAGTCAGTTAAAGTTTGTATGGTAAGCCAGGATAGGCAATCCACATTATGGAGTTTCAACCCAGATTGATGGATAATGGAAAAGTCGTAGTTTTGAAGAAATAAGCCCATTAAACTAACTCCTATTGGGGTCCTTCATTTTCTGTAACTTTTGTAAGGAAACATGATCTGTGATTATGGTACAATGTTCTTCATATGAATAAGGACAGAAATGCTTAACAGCCTGTAGTACTAACATGCAATATGTTTTTTGCTATAGTTTCTTTCAGCTCTGGTTGGGGATTTTCTATAGTAGCCGATAGGATGATTTAATAAGTTTTTATTGTGCTGCAATAGTATGGCTTCAATGGCTATATTGCTATCGTTGGTAAAGAGGAGAAAAGATTTGTCAAAATTAGGTTGTTTAAGTACTGGAGAATGGGAGAGAGATGCGTAGCAGGTCAAAGGCCTGCTTTTGTTCTTCAAACTGGAAGTGAGTCTTTTTCTTCAGTAAATATACTAGAGGCTCTGAGGTATTGGAAAAGTGGGGAATAAACTGGCGATAATATCTACCATCCCAAAAAGATTTGTACATCTCATAGGGATTTAAGGGGACATTTTAGAAAAGCCCAAGACCTTGTTGTCCTTTTGAAGATACTTCTGGCTTTCCCTACCTTATGACTTAGACGATCCATTTTATTGTGTAAGAAGGAGCATTTTAGCGGCTTTTGTTTTAGTGATGCTAGCTGTAAACGCTATAAAAGTTTCCTGAGATGATCTATGTGTTTGGTAACTGTCCTTGAATAATGTTAATAGTGTCAAGATAAACTAATGCAAATTACCGTTTTAAATCACCAAAATTCCATCCAAGGCACATTGGAAGGTATCAGGGGCGTTATATAACCCCTGCAGCATCTTAGTGGGCTTGAAAAATGCTTCACTCTAGATGAGGGTGCATTTTTTCAATCCTCCAGCGATAAATCAGTTTGCCAGTACCCGCTGGCGAGATCTATAGCTGAATTCTAGTGAGAACCTGACATCAAGAGTAAGAAGTAATCTATACTTGGCAATGGATAGCTTTTCTATTCTTGAGATTGAATTTAGGCGACTATAAATCATGACAACATAGTGTCCACCATCCTTTTTCTGAATTAATAAGAGTGGGGAAGCCTTGGTCCTTTACAATGCACAAAAAGGCCGGCTTCCAACAGGTGTTGTAGCTCTAGGGACACTTGAGCTTCCTTTAGTTATTTGCAGTATAGCCAGGATGATAACGGAGTGTGGGCCTCAGTCTCAATTTGTTGAATTACCCTGGAAATTTTCCCATAGTCATTTGACTTGATGAAAAAATATTGCTGTACTCCTCAAGGAGGTCTTCAACGTTCTGGTGTTCATTAGGGGTGAGATTATCCCCAATTCTACTTTTGACCAGAGCTATGGTGGGTATGGGATTGAATACAAATTTTGTAATGAGCCAATACAACTCACATTGGAATATTTTTAATAAGACATAATTTTACATAAGCAATAGGCGCATGTCAAGGGACCTGGAGAGGTTTGGTTCAGTAGATTCTCTAATAAGATAGATATTGATTTTCCATGCATAATTCAAAATTCCTGGGCAGGTCAATGCTTCTTTTTAGTGAAGGGTTGAAGTGTCCACTTAGCTCCAATAGTGTATTATGAGGGATGAAAATCTTAATCCCCATATCTACAAACACTTGTGAGCTGAAGGTATTTTTTAGGATGGGGGCATATAGAGGGATCCCATCTTCAGCGTCCACAGCCTCAAGGGGTAACTTAGTTTTTTCTCCTAAGACTTGATATTCGACTTTACAAGTAGAGGTCAGATATTCCAGGAGGCAGGTTCATTTTTTGGGGCTCCTTTACTCTTGACTGGGAGTTCAAAAAATCAAAGGGATCCGATATCCTAATAGTGAAGCGTACTTTTCTTTATGGTTGATGATGTAATTGAACTCCCAATACAGTTAGACTCCAATAAAAGCCCCTAAATATTATTTTCTAAAGCAATGGTGGGCATTAACTAAGAGCTTTCCAAACCAAATATAAGGCAAAATAGGCTCATATCGCCTTAGTTAACTGATTACTGACTATTTTATAATCAGCTTTGTGATTTAAGTGTGGAGCCATTATTATCTTTTGGATAAGTTGGGAGGAAATAGTGTCAACTGGTGAACCGGTGTCAATTATTGCCAGAACTTTTCCTTATTAATGATGAACTCCACTCAAACCACCAATAAGCCAAACAGATAATTAACAGCTAGTAAACTTTATGGGGGACTTATTAGTAGGTAAGTGGAGTATTTTGCCGCGGCCAAGCTCTGGGCTGATTGATGCTTTTAAAGGTTTTGTCTGCCTGCGCTTGGCTTTTCCATAGAGGAACTGACCTCAAAAGAGATGATTGGGTAGCTGACCAACATAAAAATAGGAAGGCTGAAGATCTTTATTTCCTTTCTATAGAAAGGGGTATGTCAACTTCTGCAGGTGCCACTAACATAAATTATCCTAAGGTGCTGGATTTAGGATTAGAGCTAATAAAATGGTCTTAAGGCACTTATAAGTCGTCAATATAAGAAGACTCCTGCCCTATATTGGCTGGCCTTTTTCTAAATGTTATAAATTCAGTTGAATCATTGAGATACGCTGTAGGGTTTTTGCACAGGGTCTATCCCACTGAGAAATAGAACGGAAGATATGTAGATCGTCAGTCTTTAAAACACTAAAAAATAAATATAATAATATGGAGCAATTGACTGATAACACTTCTGTTAGCATTCAAGTTAATGAACAAGTAGAATTCCCCACCTCTGAATTGAGTCATGCTGAATTGGTTCCCAAACCTATTAAAACGAAATTGACTTCAGGATCCTCATTCCCAATTCCTGAGTCACTTGGGGCGGCGTTTCCATCACTTTGGTCAGGTGGGCGGAAAAACACATTGAGGATGCCATGAGGCAGTCAATCTGGAAGACCAGAAAAGATCATTAATGGATGAGGCCACACAATCCTTGAGGCACTATGCTACCACTCACCCTAAAATATTTAAATCGTTTAACTTAATAGAATATTTGGTATCCTAACCAATTTTCTGTTTCCTTCTTGACCTTTCTGAAAATTTACAGCTTTGACCACCTCAAACCTCGTGACAGTCTAGAGAACTGTAGCACTGACAAACGTGGTGCTCACTACAGGAGGTTTCAAGCTGTACTAAGTGAAAACGTCTATCACAATGGAAAATACTAGCAGCCCTGAAGATCAAGCTGCTGGTCAATTGAAAAGCGTTGCCTGATGGGTTAGTACCTCACGGCAATAAATACTAGCCACTCAAACCAAAAGGTTAGAATACCAGGCCACATTTCAGTTCACCCTGCCTTCTATCAATGGAAGATAGTACCAACTTCAGTATGAGAACCTTAACGAGGTTATCCAGCACTTAATAAATAGAATCTACTCCAAGGGTGCCCACTCCAGCTGTTCCCGTGCCTATTCTGTTCCCTATACTATATGGGACCTCTACAACTCAGCTCAGCTGCTGGCAGCAGAACTCACACTGGGTCACAAACGCTACTTTTGCAACTTTTTTCACCCAGCTATCCATCATCTACTCTAATGAGTTGGGATGCACTATCAGGAGGTCTCCCAACAACTGGGGCTCACCTAGGCCCTGTACACCCACCTTGTCAATTTTATAATGTAGACTCCTCCTTTGTTCATGACAACTATGAGGCCATTATTGATAGCCAACGGCTGATCATCGGAGCTAAGATTAAATTGTGGTGTTACAAGTGATAACTCTGGCTATCTTAAGGATGAGATGCGTTGTAACGTCCAACTAAATGAAGCTTTGGAATCAATGCCTCCTTCAAGTTGAGGTTCTGGTACAAACCCTACAAAAACACTATTAGCTGGCCTATTGCAACTACCCCTTCAGGAGTGAAGGGCCTAGGGGACCTGAAGGGCCAGAGAGTCCCCGTGGACATTCCAGGCCCTCAGCTCCCTCAGCTCCCACCGCTGCTGGCCCTGAGGACCCTTGGTGGAGGGATGTAATGACACTTTTTGGTTGCCCTATGGATCAAATTTGGAATGTAACTCGGGGATGCAAACTCCAAGTGGGAGTCCCCCTTGACCCTAGGGAGGGGTTCATTACATTTAAACTTGATAATCAGTAAATCAGCCTTCTGCTGTGACATCTTTGTGGGTCCTCCAAACAACCACAGCACAGTATCCTTTACCTCTTGATATGAAACTGAATAGTTTGAAAGGTAACAGGTAGTTTAATTGGCACTTCCATCATCCAAGGAAGATACTAACAGTTTTTCTTTACGTTGATCTGATTTTCCTTCCGTTGCATCTCAAATCTCTTAAAAAACCCATGAATTTTCTTGTCACAATTGAATAGAGGAAACTTATCTGATACAAACCTCCTGAAGAACCATATCCTGCTATTTGAGCATGGAGCCAAAGAAAAGTTTGAGTTCTGAATATTCAACAGGTCAGCGTGTTATGGACAACCCTGTTAAAGAAAGACTGATGAACCATGGCCAGTGACTGAATAATTTTTATTGTTTTTGTGATCGATCAATGGTCCCAGTGTAGTGAGCACCACTGTTATAAATTTGGCATAACTGTTGAGAAATGTCATAGGTTTTTTGCACAGGGTCAATCCCACTTAGAAATAGAACGGATGATATGGAGATTGTTTATCTTTGGAACATTCTCAAATAAATAAATATAATAATATGGAGCAACTGCCTGATAACACTTATTTTATTTAGCGTAATATTCAGCGGATCCTCGCTGTTCCACTATCTCTTTCTAAATAACATTAAACCATCTTCAATCAACTCATCTCACTTATATCTCAACAACTATAAACAATACCATTTTCTCATCTTAGAAATTCAATTATGCAATATCTTATTGTTTCAGCATATTCTTTATTTATTAAATTCGTTATCTCATAGTTTGACCCATTTTATCAATTAATCATAAATGTATCAACATCTCCTAATCGCCTCATTTGAAAGTAATTCAATAAACATACTTTCAAACCCAATATTGCCTCATCCTAAGGCGATCAAATAATCTTAATTTAGAATCATGATTGGCAGATCATATCCATTTCGCCGTAATGACTTAAGACTTTTTGTCCAGTCATTTTAGAATCACTACAACGACCTACATAGCAAGATGCAACTAGTGTCTAAAATATGGTTGTTTCTCTTGCAAAATGTGCAGGATAATTCAGGGTAGGCGACTTGGGGGGTTTAACTGCTAACACTTGGTTGAATTTTTTAAAATTAAAGTGGGTGCTAATGGGTTTTAAAATATCCAAAATATTAAAAAGGCTTCTTTAAAATGGAGGAGAGATGTCCAGATATAATTTACCGCATTAAGATAGAGTAGTATGTTAAGCATAATTTTAAATGCCAAAATCTAAGCAATGATAGCGTATTTTAAAGTAAGACTTTTGGCAACTAACATTTGAGGTAAAATTAAAAACGGCATGCAAATCAGTGACATTTTCTCCCCAATTAAGTCTTATGCCAATAAAAGATTACTTTCGGTTAGATAAAGTTAATTTGCTCCCAAATTCCCAAAGCAAAGCTTCCTTGGCATCATCCCATATCTGGCAATGCAGTAGATGGGAGACCATAATGTCTTGATCTATGTGACTTAGACAGTTGGTTAGGTGTCTGAGCCGTTTGGTTTCAGTAGCTTTCTCCATGGCACTTTTATATAACAATTTAGGAAAAGAAGATGCTCCCTTCACCTAAATCATACTTCTCTTTGAATGACAGCTTTAATGTGCCACTGGGGGGAGTTAATGGCTGAACAACATGAATGGACATCATGGGTGCAATTTTCCTAAAAAGGAACTGCTATTACTGAGAGATATGTGAGGGTGGAGAGCATCCATCTGACTTTGTAAATCGTTAATATCTTCAATTATAGAATTTACCCACACATGGGTGGCATGAAGTGCCAATTTGGTGGCAACAAGCAGTGTTGACTGCTGAATTTCGTTTTTAGCTCAGTAGTTGCATCACAAATTTCAAGTTGATGTTGCTCAATAGTGAGAAACTGTTGTTCCATTCCACATATCACAGCGGGTAAATTTGCCACAAAGTTAAGGCGTTCTTGATCCACAGAGGTATCAAACGCCAATTTGCTATTTTCCATTGTTTATTTTATTTTTTATTATATGTTTTTACACTGTGAACTCATGGTGTACCTGGCAGGAGCACCAGTTTTGTCAGTATAAAAAGTTTAGACCTATTGTCCCTTTTTACAACAAAGCCAGGGTACCAGAAGCTCAGGGTGTTGGATTATATCTTTTTGCTTTTATTGATTAAAATTTCTTTTTATCTAGATACTTTATATGGAGAGGAAATTCTAAATATGTTACCCATATTTACTTAAAAAAGGCTAAACAGAGAATAATCTTTATTTGCTTATAAATGAAGCCATAAGGGATATCAGTGAGGTTACCCAGTCTTTCTCTATGCATACTAGTTAAGATTTATTTCTCATTTCCTAATTAGAATTCAAGTGACACACAGATCTGGTTTAAACCCCAATTTTAGGGCATGAAATTAGTCAGGGATTATCCTTGATAATGGTTTCAACTTTTTGGATGGTTCAGGTTCTGATCCCGTCATCCAACTCATCTGAATCTTCAATTTGGGTAAGAATCCTGACATAAATATCAAAGCGCGGATGGACTCTCTAGGTTGCCTATTGTAGCTCTGCTGGCTGATAAAAATGATGAACTGTTTAAAAATGGTTAATCAGAAATATGGTAATGAGCCAATTGAGATCCAACAAAGTTGGATAGAACCAGAAAGAAAACCTTTTTATACAATGGAAAATTTGTAATGGGTTATTGGTGAATAATCCTTTTTGTTCTTAGACCAACTGAACAAACAGATCTTATTATCGCTACTCATAAGGCAACAAGCCATGTTAAAATTAAGAAAACGTTTGAAAATCTAAAATCCATCACTATTGGGATTCCATGTCATATGATATCCATGAGATGCTTAGCTGTTGTCATGAATATCATATGGAAGCTCCCTATCTAAAAGCCACATCATACAATTGGTTAAACCCAATTATGCCTGCCACACAGTTTTGATGGACGTTGTGGGACCATTAACCAATACTCCTAATCAGTTTAAATTTAATATTGTGTCCATTAAAATATTTAAATGGGTGGAGGCCAAGATAGTAAGGAACTAGAGGCCACCACTACCGCTAATTTCATTCTCAAAGATAGATTTATTGGAACATTGCCCCAATTTTCTGATTGATGATAGGACCAATTTTATGTCTCAGATAATCTTCTAAACTCAACGATCTGATGGGCATTGTCAGGATTCCTACCCAAATTGTAGATTCAGATGTGTCAGCTGAAGAGAATCGATCATAATATGACCAAAATAACCCAAATATCTGTTGGGGATAATTTCAGAAAAAATTTAATGGCTCTCAAAGTTGGGGATCAACCCTGACTTATGCAGTTGACTATTGCTCCCTTTGAGCTTCCTAATCTTTGGGGTTTAAACCTGATTGTGCGGCAAATGAATCCTATTTAACCAAGCTCATTAGCATGTCATATAATCCCCAAGTTCATGATAGTTATAGATTTCAGCTTGGAATGCTTGGTAATCTACCAAGATACTTCCCTGATTTTCCTTTAATATAGTGCAATCTGAGCTAATAAACTTTACTCTCTCTTTTCGTCCTTTTTTAGAAAAAATTGGGCAACAGATATTTGGAATTATCTCTCCAGACAAAGTATCTGGAATAAAGACTTTTTGACTAAGAAAAGCAAAAGGTATAATTTAACACCCAGGAGCTTTGGGTTCCCTGGCCTCAAATAATTAAGAGATACATGATATCACACCATGGTACAAACAACTCTGGTGCTCCTGCCAGGTACACCCTGAGTCAACGGTGAAAATATAGGAATAAAAATAAATAAACAATGTACAATAATAACTTGGCTTCAGAAACCTAGGTTTAGGAAGCCACCCATCTCAGCGACTGGACAATTAACATGCACATAGGGTATACAGTGGCAAACTGTGACATTCTATTTCCCCCATCAAAGGAGGTGACCCTCCACGCTCCATCCGCAGAACAATATAACTTACAGTTATCAGACTTTGCTGAAGCTCTCCATCTTCTCTTATCTAAGGCCTTTGTCCCTAGAGGCTATGCTAATAGAAGATGGTTTTTTTCAGTGCCAGCCCATATATTGATATTGGCTCAAAGTTTTTCGCTTGATATAGATCAGGTTGGAGCTGAACATATGGAACGCTATCTGCGTCATTTGTACATCCCACCTTGTACCATCTACTCCAAGTAGCTGGGTTCCATAATCAGAAATAACTCCTCCACTTGCAGTTATTGATACAATACACTCACAGCTCCTCCATTTCTACCAATCTGCTCCCAGTTTTGCAGTGGAAACCAATATGCTATTTAGAAAATCCGGGAGCTTACTAATAAATTACAAGATGTGTTAACCCATCTGGATTAAGGAATCATGAGTTTTGTTTTTCTAGAACTTCACTAATCTTTTTACTCAACTAGATGCCATTATCCATAATCAGGTATTAGATTGTACCCGTGAGGTATGAGCTGAATTTAATGACTTTATCAGCTCTGTGCATTAAAGCCTCCAGTCATTGGAGGAGATGCTTTTTGAAGTACATGATGGCCAGATTAGCCTCCTTTCTTCAGGATCACAATGAGTTCCTGGTAAACATGGAGCCCCCAGTTATGATGGGCATGATGGTGAACTGGGGCCCCCTGGCCATGACGGACAGGATGGTGAAGGGGGAACCCCTGGTTATGATGGACAGGATGGTGAACGGGGATCCCCTTGGCCAGGAGGACCTCATGGACCTAGTGCTGACCCTGAATCTCTGATGAACACCTCCAGGAGTTAATACATCAAGTAAAAGATCTTGTTGTCCAATTGGGATGACCACCCAAGGGGCCCAACTCACTTGGGATGAAGTTCACCTCTCCCCCAAAGTTTCTTTAACGCTCATCATGAACGCCTTGGGACCTTGGTAGCCCTACCTGATATGGTATGTGGGCTAAAGCAAAGAGTTCTCACCACCAAATAACATCAACTCAAACTTCAAGTCATTATTGCTATTTTAAAAAATATGTGGCTATTAAACTAAATTGTAGCCAGAAAATTGGCTCTCAGTGCCACAAATTTACGAGTAAATTTAATAATAGACGATATTAAAGATCTGTGGAGTCAAATGGATGCGCTTCATCCTCAAGAATATTACCGCAATACCACTTCTTTGTTAAATGAAAGCTCAGTCCCAATATTGGTTCATGTTGTTCAGCTCTAACACCCCCAAGTGATACATTTAAACTTTTGTTTAAAGAAAAGTATGTCTTCAGAAAAGGGAAGCATCTTTTTTTTTATTGCTATGAAAGATCTATGGAGGAAGTGACCAATCACCAACAGCTCAAACACCTGATGAACTGGCTTAGTTGCATGGATCAGGACATTATGGTCACCATTTAATGCATTGCTGTACTTGGAATGACGTCAAGACTTCCTTTCTCTGGGAAATTTGTGAGCGATCTAACTCTAACCAACCAAAAACAGACCTTCATGGGAATTAGCCTTAATTGGTGGAAACTATCAATAAAATCGCCAATCATTTTTACCTCAAGGCTAAAATGCTGATAACAGGGAATCATCTTATGATAGATAATGCTATCACCACCTCATTTTCAGCATTAAAAATATGTTTAATAAACTGCTTTATCTTGAAGCGGTGAAATCCAATTTGATGACTGTTAAAAATAAGGGGCTTCGCTGCTCGTCGAAAATATTAACCCTAATTTGATAAATGCACAGGTTTGTTTGTGCACTCTTTGCGTTGTCTGATATATGATATATGATTGATAATAGTATGAAGACTAATATCCATAGTTGAATATATAACCAGTGTTTGGTCCAACGCTTGACCAGTATTCATCCATAATAATCTAGATATCCTCAGTAGGAATTTATACCTTTATACGCCTAACTTGATCCACGCTCAGATCCTAGTTTAAGGCTCTCTCTAGTGATACAAAGTTATCAGCAATTCCCATCTGAGCTCAGCTTCTCTTCTTAAGGATCCTCAATCCTTACTCTTTATTCTATTAAAAGATTTCCCAATTAAAACACACAGCAATAATCTCTTGAAGATAAATAGAACTTAAACTAAAATAAAATTCTTTTAAAAGTCTATTTTCTATTAAGTAAATTATAAGGGGAATTTATAGAGTAATTTGGCGCCCAACCCTTGGTTGGCGCCTCAGCCTTGAAATAGAAGCAGTTGCTTTTGAATTACCCTTCATTGTCTCATTAACAATGGTCTTCCTTATCCTGGGTTTAATTTCGTCATTAGACATCCCCAAAATCCTAAAATGAAAAAGTCATAAAACATGTGTCTAACGTTTTTTACCTGATCCATTAAACCAACCATATTTGGCAAGCGACCTTCTTAGGTAATTATATTTTTACCCATTTTGCAGATCACTAACCAAATGGTCAATTTACTAGTTTCAGGTGACATTAATTGCCTCACAATTTCTCCTTAAATTCACAATTGGTCTGTGATGAAACCTGAACAATCCCTATTGTTCACTATAATTATTCAAAGATCAACTATCAAATGCCCCATTTTGTCAGCAACTCTGCTCAACAAGATCTTAAGCATTCACCTATATTGATACCCAAAGGATCCAAACCAGGTAAATTAACTAAAATCCCCTGAACATTATTAACCCAAAATCGGAGTCAACTAATATCCAATTCACTTGCTATAGGGAATTATCCCCTAGTGATCCATGGTAATCTAGATGGCTGAAAAGTGGGAAAAAATACCATCACATCACCCCTCTTGCCTAGATTTTCAGCAAGCATATGGATAAGGACAGGAGAATACCGCCTCAGACACCAGGCCAAATTGTTCTTGGGTTCTAGAAGAGCACAGTCAATCTATAATCTACGCTGCTCAGGAAACCTTTGGAATGTGATTCTCTTCCTCTTCCTCCTTGCTACCGCCTACTCAGATCACAATCCCAGAAACCTTCTGTTGTGCCATGGTTATTTATTACTCATGACGATACTGATCCTGGGATTCAGGTTTACCTTCATCAGGGCGCATTCCCCACTTTCATATTCAGGATTTTTGGTCAGGCGTCTTCAACTTTCTGATGTTCCTACCTTATCCTCACCAGGAGGTTCTTGCCATCAATGTTCATTTTATGGCACAATTAAGAATGCTCATTTATATTCGCTCTTTTTATTTTCTCATAATTGCTTTTTGGCGCAAATCATTCTTAATTCTTCTCTGGAGAGCTTATCTCATTAATTTTGAGATTGATTTTTCCAAGATTAGAGCTTAATTGATTCCAAAGTGCATAATGTCAACTATTATGAAATGTAGACATCCCACCTCTTGTACAACTCATATGTTAAAGTCAGAATCTCGGTACCAACAACTGCTGGGCAGCATGTCTGACAAAAATGCTTGGCTCTTCCAACTTATGAGTCGTTCCACATAATGGACCTCTTCTATGGTCCCCCTAGGACTTATACTCGTAGTCAAGTTCCCGTAGCTAGTCCTTCCATGGAATTACCAGAAATGGTATCCAACCTCAATGAAATCAGGTTAGTGATCATCGTAAATAACTTGTGACCGATCCTCCCTCTGTCATAAATTCCCAAATTAGAGTTTGATATTTTACTGGATTTAGCTCCATTCACAGATACTTCTAAAATCATCATCAAACCTCCTGAAGAAATGCCCTCTGCTTTCAATTGTACATCCTCACCAGATCTGATTTTCTTCCATATTCTTTTTTCTGACTCATCCAGTTTTACAAACCAGTTAAATCAGCTAAACTAGCAATTGGAAACCATGAACATTTCAAACCCCCTATTCAGAATTGAGGGCCCAAATAGATGAGTCTTTATCCATAGCTCTGAACCCCTCTGTCTGGATTCCCACCTGAATGATGATTTAGATAAATCAGATAATGGGAATCAATCCAAACTGACCACAAAGCTCACACTTCTGTCAGGGATAATCCCCCGATGAGAGTTGACATCTATTAGGATCAGCAATCCACCCCAATTCAACCCACAAGCCCAAACTTCTGTCAGTCATCATCCCTCAACAAAAGTCAAATATGATTGAAATTGGTGATCCACATCAACTTATACATCAGAATCCTGCTCCCTCAAAGCCATTCAACTTTGGGGTTCAAATCTGAGCTATGAGATGATCTCTATCAGATTGACTGAATAATTGGGGCTTGTACCAAAATCCCAATTGGTTTATCTTTTAAATTTAGGCTTGGACGACTTGGATGGCCCATGATCAATCTCTCCA
This sequence comes from Massospora cicadina, assembly GCA_022478985.1. NCBI lineage: Eukaryota > Fungi > Entomophthoromycota > Entomophthoromycetes > Entomophthorales > Entomophthoraceae > Massospora > Massospora cicadina. Next base: position 200,997 of record JAKSZP010018425.1, on the reverse strand, counting down.
AGTTTCTCTTAAAAAACGGGTAATAAACAATAAACTTTGCGCTTTATTCCCTTTTCACAATTTTAAAGTAAGTATTAATTAATTTTATTAAAAATTGCTTATCCAGACGTAGTATCTGGAAAAAGTCTTTTCAACCAAGAGAAGCAAAAATAATCAAAACAACACCCTAAGACTTTGGGTCCCCTGGCCTCAAAAATATTAAGGAATTTGAGTATAATACCCGTGGTCCTGACAAAAGTGGTGCTCCCTGCCAGGTACACCCAGAGTTCATGGTGAAATATTTAAAAAATATTAATAATACCAATATGGCGTTTGATCTTATGTTAGATCAAGAACACCTTAAACTCTTGGTTAAATTCTCCAATATGTTTTTCAGGATGGAGCAATGAATCCTCACCCTTGAGCAACACCAACTTAAACTTTGAGATGCAACTACCAAGCTCAAAAGCGAAATTTAGCAGTTATCCCATCTTGTTGCCACCAAATTGGCTCTTTGGGCCACCCACAATTGAGTAGACTCAATAATTGAGGATATCAATATCTTACAAAATAAAATGGATGCCCTACATCCTTATGACATCCAATAAAAGCAGTTACCCTTTAGATGAAAATGTTCCCCCTATGTCAATAAACGTTGTTCAACCCATAACCCCCCAGTGGCATGTTCAAACTGACGTTTAAAGAGAAATACATCCCAGGTGAAGAAAATATATTTTCTTTCTTATTTTGTTATGAAAATGTTATGGGAGCCACTGACACCCAGAGACTTAAACACCTGACTAACTGTTTTAGCTGTATGGCTCAAAACATTATGGTCCCAAATCTGATGCATTGCCATACTTGGATTGATGCCAAGACAGCTCTGCTTTGAGAGTTTGGGAGCAACTTAACCTTAACCAACAAAAACAGACTTTATGGGTATCAGCTTTAATTTTGGGGGAAACTATCAATAATTTTGCCCTCCATTTTTAATTTTAGAACAATTTCTGGTTGCTGAAAATGCCTTACGTTAATTAATGCCATCACCGCTGAAGTTTTTGGCGTTTAAAAATATTCCTAATATCTTAATTTTTCTCAAAGCGGTGAGGTCTAACTTAACGTCCCTCCTTTACACTAAAGAGGCTATATTAGAAATTCCAGCTGAACTACTTAAACTCATCAGGCCACCGCGTTTTAGCACCAATAAACTCTGGACCCAAGTATTGGCCGTTACACCCCCAAGTTGTTTACAACCGAATTATACTGTACTCATTGCAGAAGAAACAATCACACTGCAGATGATTACCACATCCTTTATTGTAAGTCGGCAAAAGATCAGACATTATAGGTCAAGAGGATCCCTATATTGATGGAACACAAGTGCCTCAATGACCCTTATTCTAGTACTAGCTGCATCCCCAGCACTTCATGTTGTTTTATATAAGCTGCCATGTCTGAAGTTGAATTCCCTCTGTCTATCTAATGAAATAAAAACCTCCAGCTTTGATTAAAGTCTATGTTGGCTATTTACCTAAACAAATCCAGGTGGTCAGCTTTTTTATAGAAAGCCAAGCATTTACAGATAAAACTTTAAACGCATTTAACAAACCTGAGGTTAGCCACAGAAAAATCCTCCGCTTGCTTCACTGCAAATTCCTAGTTACAGTCTATTAGCTATTAACTCCAATTTGGATTGTTGGTGGTTTAGGTCAAAGTAGTAGTTCATAAGAATTAAAGTCCTGGCGATAATTGACACTGGTTCTCTGGTTATCGTTATTTCCTCCTGGCTTATCCAAGAGTTAAAAATGGCTCCAGACTTAATTTACAAAGCTGAATATGGGATGGCAGATAATCAGTCTACTAAGGCAATAGGAGCCTTTCTGCTTTATCCCTTCATTTTTCAAAAGTTATTAATTACTGCCCCACAGTTGCATTAGAAAACGATAACTATGAGTTGCTTATTGAGGTACAACTGATGAGGGAGCTTGACAGAAATTATCAACCGCAAGGAAAAATACCTATCTCTACTAGGGTATTGGAATACATTAATATACAAACTCCCCACTAAAAATAAAGGAGCCCATTTATGGGCATGCTTCCTCAAATACCCCTCCTCCATTTGCAAAAATTGAGTACTAAGTCTTAGGGGAAAAACTATGTTACCCCCTGTTGGAATTTCACCAAATTCGCATATCTCCAAAAAATACCCTTCCCCAATTCCCCTTACATCATCAGAAGGAGCTAGCAATCTATCACAATCTATCAAAGTTAATGATCAATCAGATCCTGAACAACTGATTGAAAATTCAATCATGCAGAGATTAATTCACTCTGACAGATTATGAACCATAAAAATCCTATAAATATTTCCTCTTCTTGAAAATAAAAATTAGGTCGAGTTTGACCTGTATTTTCTTATTTACTTCATTGCATTTTTGGTGAATCCGCTTAGTGTAACTTTGAGATACAACCTGCCCCATTGGAAGTGTAATTCAAAACTTACAGACTGGTTCTCATTACAGGGGCTCTCTGAGTTACGCACCAGTGACCACGTCTATCACCTTGGATTCTCAATTTTCGCCTGACGAAGCTCAAGATCAAGAGCAAGGCAGTAATTTAAGATGGGTCCCTTCAATTGGAGCCCAAATCCCAAAATTACCCTCTACGTTGGAATTTTGAGCCAACTTGGAATTCTATAATCCTAATTTAAGTTTTGCCTCACACTTTAAAATTCCACCTGAGGCCTTGCAAAATATCATTAATCAATTATTTGAAGGGGCTCTAATCCTGGGAATACATTCTACTCAATCTCGATTGAATGCAGTACCTTCTATATTGTGAGAATTACTGCAAACCTCTCAAATGCCAGGGATCGGCTCCAAACAATATCAACAACTTGTACATCCTACATTATACCACTTGATACATGTAGTTGGAATGCACCATCAAGTGATGCTCAATTTACTAGAAGGACTCCAATCCTTAAATAATTATATTTCTGAGTTTTTCAAGTCAGCCTCCAAGTTTAACCAAGATAATCGTGATGCTAATATTAATAATCAAACTTCCCTCAATGAAGTACAAAGCAGCTCATTCAGTTCAATCATGGGATATCAAATTTTATTGATGTGCAGTTTCCAAAAAAGGTTCAAGAGATCCAGAAGGAATGGATAGAGGGTGTTTCCCAACTCTCTGAGCGTAGTCAATTAATGGAGGAAGAAATTAGAACCCGTCTTTTTCAATTGGAACAATTGTACTCAGGATTTCAGTTATGGGTCAAAGAAGTAGAGAAAACCTCTGGAAATATAGGTCCTCCTGGGGTAGAAGGACCTCGTGGGCCACCTGGAGGTGTAGGGCCCCGTGGACCCCCAGGATCTTATCAGCAAATTAACTCTCTCATGAACATGATGAACCACTTACATGAACAATTCTCTAAGGTGGCCAAAGATTGCAACCTAACCCCTGATGGGGTACCAATTGACCCCCTTTTGGCTCTGCAGTCCTTGTCTGTTGAATTAATCAATTTGGGAAAGTGGGCCAAGGACAATGATATCTTATTACATGCTTGTAAATCAAAAGGGGAATTGCTCCAAGCGAAAATCGAGACTCTGGAACTCAAGTACAATGCATAACAGGAACTGATTTTTGAGCTATCTCGCTGACCAGATGAGAAAGTAGAGCATTCAGACCTGAATCGACAGATTAATGAAATCTGGATGGAAGCTGTAAGTCCTTACCCTCACTTTTCTTCTCAAGTTTCAGATTCTGCCTCTTATGTTTCTACTCAATCTGAACAACCTGGAGTGCATGTTTTGACTACCAATGCTTCCCTGAGTTTCAAGCCAGTATTCAAGGACAAATACTCCCCAGGGGAAGGCAGCATTATTGCCTTTCTATATCTGTGTGAAAAGGCATTTATTGAGGCCACGGATCAGCAAAAGATGAATTACTTGCCTAATTGCCTTACTTGATTGGCTTGAGATATTATGGTTCCCCACTTAATGACTTTCTCTACTTGAGCTCAAGTCAAAGAAGCATTGATCAAAGAATTTGGAAGTGAGCAAACCCTATCTTCGCAAAAACAGGCCTTTATGGGTGTACAGCCCCATTAAAATGAATCTATTAAGGACTTTGCTCATTGGTTCTATTGGGAAGCTCAAACTCTTGTAACCTGTGGTCAGTTAAACTTGGATTATGAAATAACCACAGTTCTGTCAGCCTTTACTACTAGGACGCAAATGCAAGTTTATCTGATCAGCGTCAAAAGAATTTCCGAAGTATTTTGGATATTAAGGAGGCCTTATTGGAGTTGCCCCCTCAATTCTCTGAAAAACCCCAAGTTTATGAGTCTCCTAGACCTAATCGCCCTAAAGTCTACGCCATGCCTGAGAACACTAGAGCGATCCAGTTTAATTACTGTCATCGCTACTTTCATACTGAGGATTGTTATTTTAAAAAGGAAGCAGATGAAAAAAAGAAAAGAGATAAGACCCGTAAGATTCTTCACTTTGATAATGATGTGAGTGCGCAGCCAGAGCAGCAAAGTTCAATCAAGTGTAATAAAGATGACCATTCTTCTTATTCCTTGCCCTCCTTATTGGCATTATCCTCTCAGTTTGGAAGCACCATTACCCAAATTAATTTCCGAGTAAATCAAATCAATGCCAAGGCTATCATAGATACCTGATCCCCGGTGAATGTTGTCTCCTCCAAATTGGTCAAACGAATCAAATTAACTCCCAATATCTCTCATTATGAGGAATATGGCACTGGTGGACCTCAGTTTACTCAGTCTATTGGAGCTTTTTCATCCCTTCCTCTGAAAATCAGGAAATTAACCTTTACCATTCCAGCGATTGTGCTTGATAATTTGAGTTATGACCTACTCTTGGGAACTCACTTTTTATGAGAATTTGATGGAATTATCAACTACCCTGACTCATGATTGTCTCTCTTGGGTTATCAAGTTCCTTACTTTTATCTGATCATGCTTCCACTTGACATCAGTTATGTTTGCTAAAAGGAACTAAAAGGTCTTATTCACTTCAGTATCAGGTTAAAGATCCTCATGTAAAATTACCTCCTACCATGGCTGGTATTGAAGAGGTAATGCCTATTTTTTTTGAGAATTTAGTTATTCCACCAAAATCACAAGTGATAATTAATATTTCTTTGCACTTTTTGATTCCCAAAGGGCATTTGCTACAAGTCCAGGGCACTGTCAATCCTTCTTCCAAAAGAACTCCTGCCTTGTCCTGAAATATTGGATTATGCTTATTCAGGCTCTTTATCTGTCTTATTAGTGAACCTTACTGATGTGCTAAAACTGGTAGATTGACAGCGCCTGATTGCTTTTGTCAAAGTGTTACCCTTATCATGTATCTATGATGTTAAACCCTTCGGGAGTTTACAAGACTTTGGATTGGAGAGTGATCAGGAAATCCTTACTGTGGGACCTGCTATCAGGAAACATCTCTCTAAGGAACAGGAGAAACAAGTGCTTCAATTAATGGACGAATATTCCGACATTTTTGCAAGGCATAATTTTGATTTTGGGAATATGAAAGGTGTAGTGCACACTGTTAAAACTGGTGATCACCTTCCTATCCGTGAAAATCCCTATCGTAAATCCAAAGTAGAAGAAGCCCAGGTTATTAAGGAGTTGAGTCAATTGCTGGAGGCTGAATTATTGAAACCCTCCAATAGTCCCTGGGCATCCTCATTGTTGTTGGTTAAGAAGAAAGATGGTTTTCATTGAGTTGTGATGGATTATCATCGATTGAATGCTATTACCCGATGGGACTGTTGTCCTTACCTAGGATTGATGTTTCTTTTAGGTTGTTGGCTGGATCCACCTATTTTTTGGCCATGGACTTAGCCAGTGGATATTGGCAAATCGAACTGTCTCCAGAAGATCATGCCAAGTATGCCCTGATATCAAGTGAAGGGTTGTTTGAACCAACTCACATGCTTCAAGGCCTAAGCAATGCCCCTGCAACTTTCCAAAGGGCCATGGACAGTATGCTTTGGGATCTAAAGCTTACTTGTGTTCTGGTATATCTTGACGACATTACTGTGTTTTCCAAAACCTTTACTGAGCATTTAAACCATTTAAAAGAAGTATTCAGCCGAATTTGGGGCTCTTCCTTAAAGCTCAAGCCCTCCAAGTGTTCATTTTTTCAAAATGAAATGGACTTCTTAGGACATCAGGTTTCTGCTAAAGGGATTTGACCCCTTGCAGACAAAGTTCAAGCCATCCAACAAATGCCTCCCTCTTTTTTATGGGATATTCAAGTCTTTCTCGGTATGGTTGGATATTATCAGCAATTTTTTCTCAACTTTGCTGATATGGCTGAACCCTTATTTTATCTATTGCAAAAAAGAGTGTTTTTTAAGTGGGATCAGCTCAAGAACAGTCTTTCATTTCTCTGCGTACCGCCTTGATGAAGGCACCTGTTCTAATTCACCCCCAGTTTGATAAGCCTTTCTTTTTAAATGCGGATGCAAGCAATGTCGCTATTGGGGCTATTTTATCTCAGTTTGATGAAGAAAATAAGGATTATCCTGTTACTTACTATAGCAAAACTTTGTCAAAGGCTGAACGAAATTATAACGTTACTGAGCGGGAATGTTTGGTAGTAATTTTGACCATCAAGCATTTTTGGCTCTTTTTATATGATACCCATTTCATTGTTATTACTGACCATTTCTCCTTAAAATGGCTGCAGAATATGAAGGATCCTGATGGGAGGTTGGCCCGTTGGGCTTTACAATTGAAAAATGAGATTTTTCCATTCTTCATCACTCAGGATCTCAGTATCAAAATGTGGATGGGTTATCCCAACTGCCTATTCTGACCTTGGAACCAGAAAAAGAAGAACGCTTGTATAATCTTATTGGACGACTGGAATTATGGGATCAAGAGACTGAAGAGCATCAAGCCTATATAAAATCAATTACCAAGGATACTATGATTCAAGATGGAGCTTTGTATAAGAAAGTCAAGTCTAAGTGGTTGCCCTTCCTACATCCCAACTCCAGGTTTCACGCTGTAATAGAAGGTCATGAACAAGTCAGTCATAGCGGCTTAAAGAAAACTTAAGAATGGTTAAAGACTTGATATTATTGGAACAACATGACTGAGTTCATTTGGGAGACTCTTGACTCATGTCTTACTTGCAAACGTCATGGAACTACCAACCCTACTTATCAACATCAAGTCATTTCCCCAACTAAGGCGTTTGAAGTAGTCAGCATTGATGTTGTAGGGCCTTTTCCTCGAGGAGTTCATGGTCATCTTTATATCATTATGGCTGTTGACCATTTGACCAAATGGGTTGAGGCCATTTCAATTGCTACCCCTTCAGCTAAGACTACAGCCTTATTCCTATATCAGCATATTATTTCCCAACATGGATGTCCAAAGGTCCTTATGTCAGATAATGGGACTAATTTCAACTCGCAGCTTATACAGGAGTTGTCAAAATTATTTAACACTACTCAGCGATTTGTTGTCCCATATAATCCATCCACAAATGGGGTTATTAAACGAGTTAATAGAACCTTGGTCTCGATTTTAAGGAAAATGGCCTCAACTGATCCAACTCGGTGGAATTTTTATTTACCTAGTGCCTTGTTTGCTTATCAGATAAGCTATCACCGCATTATCAAGATGTCCCCATTTAAGTGTATATATGGGCGGAATCCTTCAGTCCCTTCTAGTGTTCAGACTATCCTTGAAGAAAGCATCCCAGAAAATTCTGATTTAGTTATGAAAAATTTGGCTGATGAGATTATCCGCCTCCAGGCTCAAGCAATAAATTAATTGAAAACACTACTTAAAGAGAGACTCTATAAAGCAATCAACATAAACCATACTTAACTGAATATCAGATTGGAGATTATGTTATGTATTATCATTCTCGGCCAGGTGGATGGACTGAAAAGCTGGGAACTATTTGGTCTGGTCCTTATAGAGTTATATTTTGAAAAGGATTAGAATATTCAATTGTTCATACTGATACTGGTATTGTGGTAAATTGTATTCATCCTAGGTTTTTAAGAAGTGATCCTCCACCACGATCAAATCTTGAGGGGGAAGTGTCAGGATTTCACCAAATTTGCATATCTCTGAAAAATCCCCTTCCTCAATTCCCCTGACATCATCAGAAGGAGCAAGCAATCTATCACAATCTATCAAAGTTTTTGATCAATCAGATCCCAATCAACTGATTGAAGATTCAATCGCGCAGATATTAATTCACTCTGACAGATTATGAACCATAAAAAAGCCTATAAATATTTCCTCTTTTCAAAAATACTAATTAGGTCGATTTTAGCCTGTATTTTCTTATTTACTTCATTGCATTATTGGAGAATCCACCCAGTGTAACTTTGAGATACAACCTGCCCTATTGGAAGTGTAATTCAAAACTTCCAGACCCCCAAAGGCTGTGGATGCCAAAGAGGGGATCCCTCTGTATGTCCCTCATCCTATTATAATACCTCAGGCTCACAAGTAATTGAGGAAGTAAGATTTGAATTCTTACCACTCCTGATCAAATTTTGGAGCTTAGTGGACACCCAAACATTATATCAATGAAGCGTTGACTTGCTCAGGGATTTTTGATACAGCCTATGTGAAATCTATCTCTATTCTATTTGGAAATTAAACCACTAAACTTCTTCAGGTCCCTTGGTATGCCCCTATCACTTATGTAAAACTATGCCCATCAAGAGTATTGCCAATGTGAGTTGTTTTAACTCGTTTCAGTATTTTAGGGTTTGATCCACCACTTACCATAGCATTGGTTGACCGTAGAATTGGGGATAATCTTACCCTAAATGAATGCCTTAAGGTTGAATACCTCCTCAAGGAATATGGCGATATTTTTTGGGACTAAGCGACTATGGGAAAATGTCTGGAGTAATACATCAAACTAAAACTGAGGATCACCCTCCATTTAAATCCTGGCCATATCAAAAATCCAAAGTAGAGGAGGCCTAAGTGGCCTTAATGTTACAGCAACTGTTGGTGGCCAGGTTACTTTTGCCTTCCAAAAGCCCATGAGCTTCCCCACTTTTTTAAAATAAGAAAAAAGATGATGATCACCGGGTTGTTATGGATTATAACTGCCTCAACTATATCACTCGCAAATATACTCACCCCTACCTCCTATGGATGACTTTTTATGCTTGATTTTGGGATCCCACTATTTTAAGCTATGGAACTCGTTAGTGGATACTGGCAAGTAGATTTGTCACCAGAGGATTGGGCAACATGTGCTTTGTCACAAGTGAAGGACTAGTTAAGCCCACTCGAATGCCTCAGGCGTTATGTAACACCCTGCTACTTTCCAACGCGCTATGGATGGACTATTAGACGAATTAAGACGATCCCATGTAATAGTTTAATATAATGATAATACAATTTTCAAGAACCTTTATTGAACATCTAGATCACCTCAGGCAAGATTTTCATCGGTTATTGCAATCATCATTAAAACTAAATCTGTCAAAATGCTCTTTTTTTTAGAGTGAGATGGATTTTTGGGTCATGAGGTCAGTAAAGCTAGAATATCCCCAATGGATGATAAGGTCTTGGCTATTGCTAAGATGATTCCCCCTAGAATTCTACAAGATGTACAAGTTTTCCTAGGAATGGTGGGCTATTATCATCAATTTATCCCCCATTTTTCAGACACCTCCAAGCCTCTAGTGTATTTACTAAAGAAAGAAATACCCTTTCAGTGGAAAGAAGAGCAACAGAAAGCCTTTACCCTGCTATGCATCTCTCTCTCCACTCTCCAGTACTTATTCATCCAAATCTTAATAAACTTTCCTCCTCTTTACTGTTGCTAACAATATTGCCATCGGAGCCATACTATATCAGCATGATGAGAGCTTAGTGGATCATCCCATCTCCTACTACAGAAGATCTTATATATAAAGCCAGATGTAATTTTAACATTACTAAACTTAAATGCCTGGTAGTATTATTGTCTACTAAGCATTTCTGACCTTATCTATATGGGAGACTTTTTATTATAATTATTGAACATGATTACTTGTGATGGCTAGAACAGATGAAGGACCCTGACAGGAGGTTATCCCAATGGGCTTTAAAACTTCAGAATTACGAATTTTCCAACATCTATTGACTAGATCCTATAATCAAAAAACAGATTGCCTATATAAGCTTCCCATCTTAACAATCATTGACACTGACGAGGATCGACTATACAACCTCTTAACCCAACCACTGTTATGGAAGGATGAATCCCCGACCCTCCAGCAGGAATTAGCAAAAAGATAAGCGAATCTCAAAATCAAGTGTGGACAATTGTGTAAACTTGTGTCTAAGAAATGGGTGCCTTATGTAAGACCATCAGCTCAAAACAATGTCAGATTAAGGGACATTGGCAAGCTGGCCATGGGGATTTTGGAAATCCCACCAGAGTCTTAAAAGTCAATGCTAATTGGATGGAATGCTTGTTTATCCAGGATGTATTGGAGGCCTGTCTGGTATGTAAAAGCCAAGAAGGACCTAATCCTCGCTCACAACGTCTAGTGCTCCCATCTTGTGAACCATTCCTTAGCATTATCATTGATGTTGTAGGACCTCTTCCTAGTGCCTCCAATGGACATCAGTTCCTCCTACTAGCCGTAGACATCTAATTAAATGGATCAAAGTTGTATTGCTCCCCACGGCTTCAGTAAAAGCCACCGCCAAGTTAATGTATATTAGGATTTTCACCAATAATGGGAGCACTTACATCATTCTCTCCAACAATGGTCAAATTTTCTGATCAACACTAACGAAAATTTAACTAACCTGATGGGAACCACTCAGGTATTCTCCGCCCCCTACCATTCTGCAATTAATAGAATGGTAGAGTGGGTAAATGGCACTCTAGCTGCAACCCTTTAGAAAAATGGCTGACTGACCCCTTCATTGGGCCCAAAATTTGCCTAGTGTAATTCTGGCTTATGGGATCAGTTACCATCAAAAACTAAGATGTCGTCATTCCAAGCGTTGTATGTCAGAAATGCCCTTCTGCTTTCTAAAGTTCAGGCAATGAATGACCAAGCTTCTCTGAAGCATCTGAAGTTTTAGTGCAAATTATTACAAATGAAATAATAAGACTTCAAGTCCTGGCTGGCAAAAACCTTTTTGCCACAACCAGAAGAGAAAAGGCTCGTTTAATGATAAGCATGATCCCCTACATACCTTTCAACCAGGTGACATTGTCATGTTTTACCATCAACAGTCTGGGGGTGTGATCACAAACTGGGCACCAACTTGTCAGAACCCTATTGAGTCATATATATAGACGGGGAAATAAACACTCAATCTTAGAGGTTGTTCAGGGCACAGTTGTAAACTGCGTACATAGTTGCTTTCTCCATCCGTTTTCCCCCCTGAGCCAAAATCTAGAGGGGGGTATTGTAATAATTCTTACCTGAATGATGGATTTAGATACATCTGATAATGGGAATTGATCCCAAACTGACCACAAAGCTCATCACTTTTGTTGAGAATAATCCCCAACGAAAATTGACAGCTATTAAGTTTGGCAAACCTTCCTGATTTGAATCACAAGCCTAAACTTTTGTCAGGCATCATCTCAACAAAAGTTAACTATGATTGAAATTGATGATCCACCACAACTGATATGACAGAATACTTCTCACTCAGAACCATTCAACTTTAGAATTTCAAACCAGAGCTATGAGATAAGCTCTATCAGATTGACTGAATTAATTGGGGCTTGTACCAAATCCCCAATTGGTTTATCTGTTAGATCTAGGCTTGGACGGATTAGATGGCCAGTGATTAAAATCTCCTATTTCCTTAAAAATTGAGTAATGTATAATAAACTTTATGTTTTTCCACTTTTCACAAAATTAGGTCAAAATTGATTATCCTACTAAGAATTGTTTATTGAGTCATAGTATCTGAAAAAAGACTTTTCAACTAAGAGAAGCAAAAATAAGCAATCAAAAGCCCTGAAACTTCAGGTCCCCTGACTTCAAAAATATTAAGGAATATGAGGTATTACACTTGTGATACTAACACCCTCCAATCTCAAAAACATCCTAGATCGATGTGTTGCAGCCTATGCTCTTTGCTTTGCCAGCCAAGCTCTTCAAATTTAGCCCAAAAGCTTCCAGCCTCTCTTGGTTTCCATCGCTCATTCTGCTTTTGCTTCCAAGAATCTTGTAGTCGTTGTCTGCAGGATGCCACCCATTCCCTGCATAACTATCTCGTTTCTGGTGCATCTCATCAGTATCTTCCCCTGATGGCTTAATGGGGGCATGATCTGGAAACCCCCACCTAATATCCCTTTCTCAATGCTAGCCCATATGTTCAATATTCTTGACAAAGCCCATTGCAAGCGCTCAAGACCAATCTTCTTGTTCTGGTAACATATTGGGATCACTTGGGGCTAATACAACTGACTCTTCTTGTTATATTGCTTCCCTCCCCAATCTGGGGTATCACGTTTGGCAAGTACCAATATTTCCATCTCTCTCCCCTAGTTGCGTTCTCACAGGGATCAGCCTCCTCTCAATAAACTTGGCTTTGATTAGATCCCGCCCTTGCTAACATCCAATCATAAATAGATTTTGATGGTTTGTTTACTCCAAATGCAATACATAACCTCCTCCAAGAAGTGACATAGGCAGAATCATCCCCAAGTCAAGAATACCATTGAATATTTATAAAGATTTATCATTTTTCTATGCGGTTTTAATAAGTTTTATTTTTTTCTGCTATATTTTTATCAATCTTTTATTTTTTCTTCTTTTTTTTATATGGGACATGTACTTCACTCAGTTCATCAGTCCATTTTTTTATTTATTCCATCAAACTGGTTCTTAGGTATACTTAGATCTACCAGTTTTCTATCATTCATAGGTTTTATTTTTAAGACTTAACCATCTATTTTTTTCAGTGGTCCTTTTTGGACTTGACCAAATCATCAGGACATAACCATCTTAATAGTTCAGTAGTCCTTTGGGAACACTCTTTTTATTATTTTTTCCATCAATCCATTGCTTTATATTTAGCACTGAATCAATTCACTATCCTTCCATCCAAGAGGTTTTTGATGGAATAGGCGTCTGATGTCATCTATGCAATAATCTCTAACAGATCCAACCACAATGAATCTTGCTTTTTCTTTCTCTCAAAACCATGAATATCACAATAAGTAACTTTTCCACTATTTGATATTCTGATAAGGCTGGTCAGTTCTTATCATCCATTGTTTTTGCTTAGATCCTTTTCTTCAATTTTTATCAAATGCTTACAATTGCATCTCAATCAGGATATATGACAATCTGATAAGGTACTTCTCATCAATCATCCCAATGTTGATTCATTCACCAAATATAGAGTCAGTGGCAACGCGGCCTTCCTTCCATATATCAACTCAAACGGCATTTTTTGTATCTCTGTATGATAACTTATGTTGTATGCATACATCACTGAACTGAGGTATGTTTCCCATGTGGAATTTCTTCCTGCAACAGCTTTCTTGGCGTCACGGCCAGCGTTCCATTGACCTGTTCTACCAGTGCATGCATCTTCAGCTTGTAAGGTACCGACATGACTCCCTAAGTCACCAAATTTCATTTAATTGCTGGATCACTTGAGATTTGAAATTTTTTCCATTATTGCTCAACAAGACATGTGGGCATCCAAGTTAATATACTACTTGATCCAGGATAAACCTTGCAGTGCTTGTAACAAATTTTTCTCCAGGGACTTCATTTCAATCCATCTCATCAGATTATAATCGCAACTATTATGTATTTGAATCCCCTGTTACTCATTGAAAATATGGTCACATCACATTGATGGACACTGTATGTCAGGCAATTCCAGGGTGGACCAGTTAATATTCAGTCACTTTCTTATGCAGCTTGTGCAGCTGGCACTCCATACAACAAGCCATATAATCCACTGCATCATAAATGAAGGACTCTCAGAAATAGTTTTGGAAAAATGTGAATGGTTGTCTTCCTTAGGCCTCCGTTCCCAAAAACCTTATGAGCGTCTTGAATGACAGCCACTCATTCTGATGGATTTGGGAATACTACTCATTTTCTGTAAATTGTTTTGAAAACTTGTCCATCCATGCTCTTGATGTTTTCCATCACTTTCCAAAGTGCACCTTAGATATCTTGGGGCAGTTTTCCAATTTTCCTTTGACCATTCTCTGAAATATCTCATCCTCTTGCTGGTTGTTAAGTTTTCAGCTGATGGTGCAAGCTAAAACGACTTAACAATGAGTTTGAGGATAAAAAGTCACTTTTATATTGAAAACTCCTGCTTTTAATTGGGAAGTAGTTTCTCTGATAATCCTCAATAATAGCCAGGTAACTCAGGTACACTCACCGTTCTTAAGTCTACTGGCACTAACTAATATGAGACCTTCTGTCTTCATACAAAGTAAGAAAATTATTCCTCTAGAATCATACTTCTTCTCTGGCAGGTAACTATGTACTTCTCTTTGGAAAGTGTAAACACATACAGCTATCTAATCTAGATGTAATAGCAACAGATATGAATATCAGACAGATGACAGATGGACAACAATTAATTAATAAACTAATTGACAGTAGTTATTATCAATATTTAGATGGTAAATGATGATGTTTTATTAATCAGCCAGGTGTCAGAATTATACCTCTCAGGCATCTCCTGGCCAAACTTATCAGATGAGTTCATTCAATTATGCCAATCCTCTGCTGGTCATGGAAATAATTATGAAAAATCTCCAAGTCAATTTGGCCCATGAATTGACTAACAATAACAATCGTTTCAGATCTGATTGAAGGCAATTTTACTCTCATAATTGGGACAATTTTGGGTTGTATACTATACATCAAAATCTTCCCAATTAGAGCTAAAGCATAACTCAACAAATAACAATAAATGGGGGAATAAAATATATATGAACATATAATATGACGCACCCTAATCAGGACATCAGTAAGCCTCTCAATAGCACTAAGTACGCCCATATATGGGACATCTACGTTTAAGTGCTTAATAAATAATTTTATTAATTGAATCCAACTTCCGCCCTAGTTCATTAAGATTAGTGCACTAATTTAGAGGTGCAATCTATTTAATGCCGTGTGACCACCTTGTACCCAAGTGGACCCATAATCATCCATAATATGATTATATCATAGCTATTATTAGCTTTTTAATATGACGAATTTAAATAGAATTGAGGTGGTTTTGGAAGGAATTTAGTTATGCAGATAAATCAGAAAGATCAAAAAATCCATCAATGGGATTAATCTATTAGCATTGATGGTTTTCTTGAAGGGTTTATTTTTGAGTCAACCATCAAATTCTAACACTGGTATACCACTTGGACCATTGGTAACCTTAATAAGCCATCCACATTCTGATGTGAATCTCCAGCACGATGGACTATCTCATAATTGTAAGCCTGTAGCTTCTATGCCCATTGGGCAAGTCATCCTTCTGGTTCTCTTAATTTGTGTAGAAACACAACAAGGAGTGGTCCGTCACCACTTTGAAGTGTGTTTATGAATATACATCTAAAATTTGTTTACAGGCCTTAATGACTGCATGTCATTCTTACTCAGTCACGGTGTAATTCCTCTCAGTTGCTGAGAGTGTCTGTATCATATATGCTACCAGATGTTCATCCCAAGTTCATCCATTTGGCTCAGGATGGCGCCAATCATTGTTAACTAAGCATCAGTCTGTATTATAAATTTTCAATCAAAATTTATATATTTTTTATTGTAGAATCTATTAAACACAGGGGTAGCTCATCAAAGAACTCAGGGGCCTCTTCACTCCAAATAATCCTTTTTTTCTGATCCTTCAGCAAATGGAAGAGGGGCTCAGTGATTCTCACAAAATACTGAATGAATCTTTGATAATATCTGAACATTCCAAGGAACACTTGGATATCTTGGACATTTTTTGTACAGTCATATGCTCTATGCCTCATTTTCTGGGATTGCAGCTGTAGTCCGCTAGAGTTGATTACAAATCTTAGATATTCCAACTCTTTCTTGTGTTCTAAATTGGGCAAGATCCTCATATTCTTCACCAGCATGGTTGAGACAATGTTGATAGGCACTCCACTGTCAATTAATGCCCGCACCCATACTCATTATCCAGTATATCTATACACTTACACTTAGAGTGGTGAAAAATCATATTTACTGAGTGTATAGCAGAATTATTTGCTAAATCAAGGGTTAAAAATCTGCGCTGATTGATAAGAAAATGATTTCTTGATCGCACTAAGGAGGATAGACAGGTTTTCCTCATCTAATTTGACCTCAGTCAATTCTTCCAGATTCTCTACAGCTCAAATCTTTTCTGCAGTTTTTGCTCATACAGCAGAGCAACTTCCTTAATTATTGTGGAGTTAATCCCCTTTGCTCCAGATCTGGTTACTGCGTTCAAATCAAAATTGACCACTTGATATAGTTGATCTTGAATATTATTATTAACAAACAGATCACTAATGTCAATTTCTTTATGCATAATATTGGGGAACAGGTTTTCTGAAGCTATAGACTGTTCCTCATCTAGGCCTTAGGCCCTTTTCCCAACTTTTCTTGGGTTTGGACTCTTTCACCTGAACTACATTAATCTGTTCCTTAGACTTATTGCAGTGAAAAGCAAAGTGTTCACTTCCTCTGCACTGGTAAAAGCGTTTTTCTTTCTTATCAAACTGCTTAAACTCCTCAAGCTTATTTCTTTGCATGTTTCAATTATTAGACTCCTTAGTGTTCTTGGTTCCCTTCAAAGGATTTGAATTTTGTACTGGAATCAGTTTGAAGCTTTTATTCGGAGCATCAAATGTAACTCCTAATATTTTCAAATGATCCAACATCTATGAGTCGGTAATCTCTATTGTGAATATGGAAGACATCATTCAATGTAAATAGCAATAGGGCTGAAGGGCCGCTTAAAGTGCAATTTGTGCATCAAAAAACATCAAGCCTTTTTGCTCTGACCAAAATCTGCGATTCTTAGTAGAAACAGCAAATGAAACTTATTAAGGATTCATCTTTCTGTAATTTAATTCCCATGGATTCCTATTTAAGCTTTGACATATTCTTAGGCCTTCCAAATTCTTTCATGATGGCCGCCTTCGCCTCTGAGTATGATCAGCTGTCCCCCTATAGATGGGGTAACACTTAGTTCTGAAAATATGTGTCCAAACAGTTCATCAACGTCAAAGCATTTTTAGTTTGCTGTACCTGAACATTGTCATGTCAAATAATTATAAAAATAAGGGGCGTTATCCTGATGGAATGTAGGTAATTATGGCGTAGCTTTGAATTTCTCCAAAGTTTCTCTAGCCACCACTCTTGGTTTGGCTACTCAGTTAACTTGAGTGATTACTGGATTCATCTCTGAAATGGATGTGAATGCAGTCGGCATATTTTGTGGAATAATCAACTTCCTAACTGGAGTTTTTTAGGGTTCTTTCTTCATCTTTGGTTGGCACTTAGGGCTCACATTCACATCTATGTGTCTTCTACTTCTTAACTTGCTTCATTAGATTCTCTATTTCTGCATTAAATGAATGAAATCAAACGCAATTTGCTTCACATTCAGTTAAAAAATAAAATTTCTCAGACTAAATCTCCTTCCTTTTTTAATGACATTACTTTTCCTACTAACCCATTGCCAAATTTAAGACATTCTTTATTCCTTCTTGATCATGATAGCTCTCTCCTCCAAGGCAGCAAATTTTTGATGATTGATAAAATTCAAGGCGTTCTTCTTGACAGTTGCAAACTCCAAAAAGTATTTTCTAAACTCATCCTAATATGACATCTTGTACTAGTACCCTGCTCAACTACAACCCTGTAGTGAGCACCAATTGTTTTAAGTCTAGGAGCTTCGATGCTTGTTCACAAATATTAACCATAATTTGATAACTGCAAAGGTTTGGTTTGTGCACTATTCAAAGTTGTCTGATGGTATATGATATACAATTAATAATAATATAAAGACTATTATCTGTAGTTGAATAGATAACCAGTGTTTGGTCCAACGATTGACCAGTATTCCTCCTTAATACTCTAGATATCCTCAGTAGGAAATTATACCCTTATACCGCCTAAATTGATCCACGCTCAGATCTTAGTTTAAGGCTCTCTCTGGTGACACAAAGTTATCAGCAATTCCCATCTCAGCTCAGCTTCTCTTATTAAGGATCTTCAATCCTTACTCTTTATTCTGCTAAAGATTTTCACAATTAAAACACACAGCAATAATTTTCTGAACATAAATAGATCTTAACCTAAAAATTAATTCTTCTAAAAGTCTATTTTCTATAAATAAATTATCATGGAAATTTATAGAGGGAAGTTGGCGCCCAACCCTTGGTTAGCGCTTCAGCCTTGATATAGCAGCCATTGCAGTTAAATTGACCTTTATTGTCTTATCAACAATGTTTTTCCCCATTCTGGGTTTGATTTCTTCATTGAACATCCTCAATTCCTAAAATTGGAAAGAGTCAAAAACATGTCTCTAACGTTTTCTATTTGATCCCAGAAAACCAACCATATTTGGCAAGCGACTTTCTTAGGTAATGATAATTTTTAACCATTTTTCAAGTCACAAACCAACTGGTCTTTCACTAGTTTCAGGCGTCATCACTTGCCCCACTTCTTGCTTTAAATTTTTAATTGGTCAGTGATGAAACCTGACCAATCCCAATTGTACACTGATAATTAATCAAAGATCAACTATCAGATGCTTTCATTTCGTCAGCAACTTTGCCCAACAAGATCTTAAGCATTCACCTGGATCATCCCTGATGGATATAAACCAGAATTTGCTAAAATCCCTCAAACATTGTGTTATAAAATTGGCGTTATTGTTGAGATACGCCGTAAGTGCTTTTGTGCAAGATAGAACCCACTGAGCAATAGGACCAACAATATGAGAATCATTGCCCTTGAAACAACAAAATTAACTTATGTATCAAGATGGAGCACTTGCTCCCAATATAATTCTTTATTTAATTATAATAAACACAGCAGATCCTCGCGTTTCGCTCACTCCAAACTATTAACAACCTACTCTCCTTGATCATCTCATCCCTCTTGTATCATAGCAACTTTGGATGATACTGCTTTCATGGCTTAATAATTTACTTCGCCATATCTCAACGGTTCCGCTACTTCTTCACTTATTAATTCTATATCACCTAATTTGAGGTATTTCCCAACAACCCAATATTGTTTCATTTCGAGGTGCTCAAATTACCATAACTTATATCAAACTCGGCAGATTCCATCTGTTCCACCATAATGACTTTGGGCTGATGTCCAGTGATATCATAATCATGACACCTTATTAAGCTGAAATTTGGTTTAACAAATATCCAATTTACTTGCTATATGATTTTTCCCTACCAATACATGATAATCCATATGGCTGGAAATGTGGGTAAAAATCCCAACAATGTCCCGCCTCCATATCAAAGAAGCTACAATGAA
This sequence comes from Massospora cicadina, assembly GCA_022478985.1. Taxonomy (NCBI): domain Eukaryota; kingdom Fungi; phylum Entomophthoromycota; class Entomophthoromycetes; order Entomophthorales; family Entomophthoraceae; genus Massospora; species Massospora cicadina. Next base: position 181,485 of record JAKSZP010018425.1, on the reverse strand, counting down.
AATTCCTGCTGAAATACTTAAACCCTCAGCCCACCTTGCTTATAACTATAAGCCTCAGCCCCAAAAGTTAGCCGTTACACCTTCCAATTCGCCTAGCCTGATTTATGCTGCACACATTGCAAGAGAACCAACCACACTGAAGACTTTTGACATGTACTTCAACTTAAGTCAACAAAAGATCAGTCAGTATAGGCAAGAGGATCCCTATGCTGGCGTAAATCAAGTGCCTTAAAAACCTTGTTCTTTCTTAACTATATTACCAGCACTTCAGGCTATTTTGTTAGCTGAACCCAAAGAAGTTGATCTACCTCTTTCTATTCAAGGTTATACAAATCTCCAGCTTTTTAACTTTATGTTAGTCAGTTACTTAAATAATATTTGGTTGTCAGCTCTTCTATGGAAAGCCAAGCACTGCCAGATAATATTTTAACTACATTGAACAACTCCAAGCGTGGCTGTGACAGAATACTCCTCTTGCTTCGCTGAAAATTCCTAATGACATTCTTCTAGCTGCAAATTCTCTGTTTAGCTCTTTGTTGGTTTGAATAAAAAAAGTCAAACATAAGGTTGATTGCTGGCAATGATTGACACTGGTTCCATGGTGTCAGAAAATTGACTATGGGCTCTGCTAGTTGGCAAGCTAACCGGTATGAAGACTGGTCATCCCTTGCCTTTTTGCCTTAGGCAATGGGGCCAGCAGCTCCAGCTAACCCTTCGGCATATCACCCGTACCATTTGGGGATCCCATAGCCTATACTCCAACCAACAAAATAAATATAAACTTATAACAAGAGATATAATAGGCAAAGGGAGATATTTATTGAGAAGGAAGCGCCAGGTATTTATAATATTTACAAAAGGGCTACTGCGCCCATGGCTGACCTATCAGCTCTTCCAGTGTTTCTTCCAACTAACCGCTCTTCTTCTACTACTACTACATTATTCTCTTCCCTGGCGTTGACCCTCTCACTCCATCCTTAATGATGTCAAGATTAATTTTGTCTCATCCTCAGCCTTAAGTTGCCGGTGAGCCATATAAATGATAATCTAAATAAATAATGAATTTCGTTCAACCTTCAGAGTTGATATAAATGCACCAGAAACAACTATTAGTTGTTCACTTTAACTTGGAATATCTCAGCATCTTGCTGACATCTCTTCTTGACTTATCTTAGTCAACTAATTAGGAATTGCCTTATTCAGGTGATAATTGATATATTAAATGAGGCACTGGAAACAGCCTCAGCCACCTTGAACTCATAATTGTCAGATTCACCAACGTCAGATAATCAGTATAGGCAGTGAATTTATAGATTAACAATTAGAGCAAATACAACTTTTCTTTCTCGTTGCAATCACTTTTGCAACCTAATCAATTAAAGTCTGAATCTAGTTTGATAATCTCACAGAGGAGATTAGTCTGCGCCCATGTCAGGGAGCAGTTGGGCAAGTAAGGTAAGAGGAGCAGGTGGAAGGCCCGCGGCCTCCAATGTTCGAAAACGCCCCAGAGAAACTGGCAGAATAGACAAAAATTTTAAAAAAAGGTGGTCACTATTTCCCTAAAATACTCGCATGGCAAGCATGATGCAACCAGTACATCAACACGCCACAATCCCAGCCACTTTTGTCGGTGGAATTTGGAGTCCACGTGTTTCTGGACATACAACAAACAGCCTTATGGGAAGAATTTTGTGAAGATGCGCACACAATTTTCTCAACTGCGGTGTACGTTGCACCTCACTCCATGTCATGTGGTTGGCTGGACCAAGGTTTCAAAAACAAAGAGGCAGCAGACGAGGCTGCTGCGGTGCATGTAGTGGTCAACCTCCCCAAAGGGCAATGGGTCGTCGAAAGCAAATGCACCAGATGGACAAAATCAAACCAAATTTTCCTCACGTTTGACTTTTTGCCTACTATGGTAAAACGTGACATTTTGGAACAACAACTGAAAGATGGTCTCACCATATACAGCGAAATACAATCTTTTAGAAAGCAACGCTTCACACTGTTGCTACACCTGTGCACCAGCAAAGCCATCACAGTTCTGACCCCAACTGAGGAGATCTTGAAGGACCTAACCCAGATCCCGCACTCCACTTTTATTGATATTGCAGGGCATACCACCCACCCATTCTGGGTGACTGTGGACAGCGCGCCCCCCATTTGCAACCACTGTGATGCGCTTGGCAATAAGGCGCATGCATGCCCCACCAAGGAGGGCGTCACATTCCAAGAGAACCCCTTGGCGGCCATGGCCAGTGGAGAGGTGCACTACGAACCAACCTCAAGCACCAAAGAGGCTTTCCCGTGGGGAGCACAAGGCTGCTACCTACTGCTAAAGCCTATCTCCCCACAAGAGTGGAAGAAGGCCAAGCAGGCCCATAGGGCCATGGCCAAGGAAGCGGCCAAAGCCACCACCGCTATCCCACACTCCCAACGCCAGGAGGACATTGAAACCTTCGCGGCGGAAGCAACTCGGGAATCCATCAACCAATCAGATTGGGAAGCCCAGGCCGAGTGGGCCAGCCAATCTGAGGATCCGATGGGTGACTCAATCTCACCCAATCATTGCACCCAAGCTCCGGTTGAAACTGACGCGGACCCATCCCAACTGAAATTTTTTTTGACCCACTCAACGGTGCACTGAACTCATCTGCACCACAAAAAATTCATCCGACGTCAGGAAAACAAAAAGTGAAGGCTAAAGCCAATGCAACTCTTTCTGCAAAAATTAATAAAAATCCTGATAGCGTTGCTGCTAACACCCATGCTGCTGTGAAGGCCTGTGGGGATCTAATGGAGCCTGGTGGGCCTGGGTGCCCACCCCCTCGCACCTAAGGTGCAATGGGGGAAACCTTCACTTTAGGGATGTTGAATATCACTGGACTCAAGGCCTCCCCCATCCCAGGCTAGGAAACTGAATTTTTTACAACAAAATTTACCTGTGGATATCCTGGCCATCCAGGAGTCCCACTGTCCATGAGGTTCCGAGGAAGCTTGGAAAACGATGCTCCTCCCATCCCTATCCTTTTGGTCGAAGTACTGTGGGGTGCTAGTTCAAAAAAATAACTTTTCAAATTTTTATTGTCAGAAACATTCCTAAATGGCTGAGTGCTTGTTGTCACTTTCTCGTGGGCTGACATAGCGCATGCAATCGTCAACATCTATGCCCCAAACAGTGCACGCGAGCATTAGGAATTTTTCTTATCAGTTAAATCCCTCCTGCTACCCCCAGACTCTTTCCTAGTCAGTGACATGAACTGTTGGCTAAACACACCAACGGACCAGTGGCCTTCCTCACCCCACGCCCCCCAGGGTCATGTAGAACTGCGCGTTCTAAAGGCCACCCTTGGGTTAATGGATGTGCTGCTGCAACATGCCCCGCTGCTCGAAAACATGACATGTCCCCACATCCACAATGGCCAATTAAGGTCCATGACCCGCATCGACCTTATCCTAACACCGGCAAAAATCCAACCCCACATCTCCCACTTCAAAACAACTAAAATGGAATTCTCTGATCATTGACTGGTCTTGATAACCTACCACCTACCTGTAACAACTGCTAAGGCCCCACATTGGTGCAAAATCTGCCCCTCCAAGCTCGCGTTGCCAGGATTTTCCACATGGGTGGAAGTGGCAACTTTGGCAAAATAGTTTGTTGCACTGTTTTGCGCGGACCCCATTTCCACATGGGCAACTTTCAAAGAAGACACCATCTGCCACTCTCGCCATCTCTCCTCCAGATGCTCATGAGCCACATCAGCGGTTATTTCGCGCACTCTGGCAGAGTTGGCACACTTGGAGTCCAATATCCCAGCTACAAGATACAGCTCTGCATGGAGACAGAAGTTGGCAGAAGCAGCCACCCACCTCAACGCGCTCAAAAGGCAACACAAACATTGGGTTTGTATTCAGTACAGGGCCAAACGCATCACAAAAGGCGACAAGTGCGCCGCACATTTCTATAAAAAAATTTTGCACCACGCCAGAGTGTGGCCTGCACACAGGTGCGAAGATCGGATGATTCCATTGCGGAAACTCCAGCAGAAGCGGCAATCAAAACACAAAAGTATTACTCCAAGTTGTACCAATCCGATCCAATTCAGCCAGCTGAAGTAGCGGAATTTCTCAACTGAGCCCACATCTGCACCATTTTCCAATACCCAGAAATAATGAATTTGATTACTCCAAATGAATTATGGACAGCCATTCGTGGTGCACCAAACCAAAAATGCCCAGGCCCAGATGGCATTTCATATGAATTCTACAAAAAGTATTTCAAATATATATCCCCATTGCTGCTCGCCTCACTCAACCAAAGCCTGTTGTAAATGCGCCTCCTACCAGGAGGACATGAGGCCTTTACCATCACACTCTTCAAGAAAGGGGATAAGCTAGACTTAGCCAACAGGCGCCCCATTTCATTAACAAACACAGACACTAAAACTTTAACAAAAATCATGGCTAACCGTTTAGGAACTGTAGCATCTGCCACCATCTCCCCAGAACAATTTGGTTTAATACCCAGAAGGTCAATTTGGGATAACGTACACTCTGTGGCTAATGTATGTCAGTCCACAGCCTCTGGGGCACTTGTATTCTTGGACCAACAGAAGGCCTATGATAGAGTAAACTGGGAACACCTCAGGGCTTGTCTCCATCAATTCCGCTTACCCCCTCGCTTTATCAACTGGGTGATGCTGCTCACGGAATCTGCAACAATGGCAGTAAGTGGCCCTGGCTTCCTAATGGAAGTAGTCCGCCCTCAAAGGGGCTTGCGACAAGGTTCCCCTCAGCCCACTCTTATACAACTTCAGCCTTGACCCACTACTGCGAAATGTGAATGCCCAATTCACTGGGGTCCATGTGCCAGGCCAAGCCCCAGTCAAAATAATGGCGTTCGCAGATGATTGTGTGGTTGGGGTGTCTAATAATCAAGATGCACGCGCGCTTGAAGCTCTCATCCAGGAGTATTCCCGGGTAAGTAACGCGGCACTTGACACTTCCAAAACCGAAATCATCCTCCTTGGTCAGTTTCAGAACTGCTGGGCCCCAGCAATTAGTTCCCAACCTGGCCCATCTGCTCGCCCACGTCCTCGCCCTACTAACTCAACACATACCACCCCACTGGTGCTCTCCTTTGTACCACGTCCTACCGTAGGACCGGTGCGCCATCTGGGCGTGTGGATGGAGGCAGGCGGATACGCATCAGCAGTAATGGAGTGCCGTATTCTGGACAACATGATGAAGCGAATTGCCTCTCTCAGAGCCTACCCTACTTCCCTTATGGCAAGGTTGTTTTAGCCAACTCAATGCTCCTCTCCAAAGTCTGGTTTGGAGCCCACGCCATCCCCTTCTCCCCAAGCTTCTACAAATACTTGTATGCCCTGATGTAAGAATGGCTTTGGTCAGGCTGCCCTCCACCAGTATGGCTAGAGGTCATGTTTGGCCCTCATCATCAAGGTGACATGGGTCTTCTCGACTTCAGAGCTCATGCGGCCAAGATCTTGGGTACCTGGATAGCGGCCATCACCACCCATACGCTCCCCTCCGAACACTGGTCTCACGCGGCCCGCGCAAACTCTCCTGAGCCTTGGGCCTCAACAACCCATCGAACCCCCACTCCCTGATGATATACCTCGCATCACACACATTAGCCACAGGCTCTCAGGACTAAAACCCACTACAAACGAATCCTCCTCTCCATGTGGAGCGCTGAGTGAAGAATTTGTATTAGCAGACACACAGCCCAGAGAGGCCGCCCCTTTCCTCAGTTCACACAAGAGGTACAGGGGCTACCCATTCAAGATGGCGTGATCCCACACGGCCCCATGTCCTATCCAGGGTGGACTACCTGGACATGATGGACATCCCTTACTCCATTGAGACCCAAAAACTATCTGGAAATACGTACACCATCCTCTGTTGCAGCCTCAAGTCCGCTCCCATGTGTGGCGCTGCCTGAGGCGGGTGTATTGTACAGCTGAGCGCTCTAACGCTTTACACTCATCCTGTGTCGTGTGTGGCCAGTATAAAAAGCTGTTCCACCGCCTAGAGAAGTGCCCTACCTCTAAATTGATATGGCGCGAAGTTCAATGTCTGCTGGGCCAGGATCAAACGCATCCCTTCAGTCTGTCAAGAGATATGTTTGCTCTATCAATGGCCTCCTCCCTTCCACCCTCCCTCCGTGCTTTGGTGGTTGCAATCGCCATGTGGACCATCCACACGATTGTCTTAAATGCCATCGCAGGCTCCACCCCCACCCTACCAGAAGCTGTCCACAGATTCCGGTCTCATTTAATGGACCACTTTCAAGCATGGATGTTTGGATACCTCCCACTACGTTGCTGACAGCTGGTCTCCTCCTGGTTCCCAGTCTGGTTCATCGAATCAGACCCCTTCCTCCACACGTGCTCAATAGTGGCTACGCCCCCTACACACGTTCCCTCCCCCTTCCCATAAGTGGCGTTCCCGCTGGCAACAAGAGATAGCATCGCTTCTCTGGGGTGCCTTCCCTGGTACTAAGTTTTGTCTATTCTGAGTCATATTTGGAAGTGTCCATCCCATGGTCGACCTTCCCCACAATAAATTTAAAAACAATTAGAGAAAATACATTGGCTTAGTGCTGGTAATCCCATAAAGGACCATGAATGGCAGTTAGCATCAAACACTGATTCTGCTGACTGATATCAATTCGAATCATCCTCAGCTATTTGTCGCCAGTGATTCTTATACTAATTTGGGGGCCACCAATTGGCCCCACTCAAAACTAACACCAAACTTGGCGGAATGCTAATTTCAGCTCAACCCAAATTGAGGAGCAACTAATCAGCAATTATAATAAATCATACGAAATTCAGTCAATAAGTCATTATACCAGGATTGGCCATATCGTCCCAAATAACGCTGTTTCATTGGAGGATTTCATCTGTTTAAAATTCTGACACATGGATAAAGTTATTTCCTCCTGACTTACCCAAAAGATAAGAATGGCTCCAGAATTGATTCACAAAGCTGAATATGGGATGGGTGGTAGTCAGTTAACTAAGGCACAGGATCCTATTCTGCCTAACTTTGAATTGTTAAACTTTTAATAGCTGCCCCACCATTGCGTTAAAAAATGATGCTTATTAGTTGCTTATTGGAGTCCAATTGTGTGGGAATTCAGTTGCATTATCAACCTTAAGGTCAATTACTTATCTTAACTAGGGTATCAGATTCTGTTAATATTTGAACTCCCCATAAAAAGCATAGGAGCCCAAAAATGGACATGCCTCCTCATACCCCCATCCTCCATTTTCAAAGTTGTAACAAAGTATTAGATGTTAAATAAAAACCCCTGAAGGCTGTGGATGCTGAGCTTGGGATCCCTCCATATGCCCCTCATCCTATCACAATACTTTCTGGCTCATAAGTTATTGTTGTCTTGGGGATCCATATTTTCACCCCTCTTATTCATATTTTAGATCTAAGTGGACACCAAAATTCTTCCATAAAGGAGTTGTTAACCTGCCCGGGGTTCTTGGATCCTAACTGTGGTAAATCTATCTCTATCATATTTGGGAATTTAACAAACCATACCATCCAAGTCCCTTGGCATGCCCCTAATGCATATGTAAAACTATGTACCAGTTAAAAATATTGCCAATGTGTGTTGTTTTGGCTTGTTAATGATTTTAGGATTTGATCTCCTACCCACCATAGCTCTGGTCAAAAGCAGGATTGGAGATAATCTTACCCCTCATGAATGCCAGAATGTCAAAGACCACCTTGAAGAGTATGACAACATTTTTTCTTAGGACAAAGTAATTACGGGAAAATATCTGAGGTAATTCACTAAATTGAGACTGGGGCTCACCCACCATTCAAATCCCAGCCATATCAAAATATAAAACTGGAAGAAGCTCAGGTGACTTAGAGTTACACCAACTGTTGGAGACCGGTTTACTGGTGCCTTTTAAAAGCCCATGGGCTTCCCCTCTCTTACTAATTTAGAAGAAGTATGGTGGCCGATATTATAATGGATTATCGCTGCCTCAACTCTACCACATGAAAAAGCAGTTAACCATAGCCACTTATAGATGATTCCTTACACTTGATGTTGGGGTCCCACTATTTCTCAGCTATGGATCTTGTCAGCGGGTACTGGCAATTCAATTTGTCACTAAAAGATCCTGAAAAATGCGATCCTATCTCAAGTGAAGGACTATTCAAGCCCATTTGAATTCCACAGGGGTTATGTAACGTCCCTTGCTACCTTCCAACGCGCATGGACGGACTCTTAGGCGATCTAAAACGCTACTGTGTTCTAGTTTATCTCAGTTTTATAAAGTTAATTGATTCTTTACAAAACATCTAAATCACTTCAGGCAAGTTTTTCAGCGGATATGACAGTTATCATTAAAATTAAAGCCATCAAATTAATTTTCTTTTCAGAGTGAGAAGTAATTTTTGGTTATAAGTTAAGTAAAGCCAGAATATCTTCAATGGACAACAAGGTCTTGGCCATTGCTAGGATGTCCCCCTAAATCCCTATGAGATGTATAAGTTTTCTTAGGGATGGTGGGATATTAAATCCCAGTTTATCCCCCACTTTGCAGACACCTCTGAGCCTCTAGTGTGTCTACTGAAGGAAGGGATACCCTTTCAGTAAAAGAAAGAACAACATGTAGGTCTTTGACCTGCTATGCATCTCTCTCACTCTCCAGTACATATTCATCCAAATTTTAATAAATCCTTTCTTCACTTTAGTGATGCTAGGGGACAGGCATAATATTTCCATTGGAAAGCTATATTTCTGGTTACATGACAAAAACTTAGTGAAACATCTCATCGCCTACTACAGCAAGACCTTATTCAAAGCCAAATGCAAGTATAGCATTACAGAATGCAAATTCTTGGCAGTCCAATTGGCTCATTAAGAATTTTTTACCTTATTTATATGGGAAACATTTCACCATAATTATGGATCATGCTTCCTTGCAATGGCTACAACAAATGAAGTAGCCCAACAGGTAGATTAGTCCAATTGGTGTTAAAACTTTAAAATATGACTTTCTATTATTCACTGACCAGGGCACATACATAAAAATGTGTTTTTCAATCTCAGCTTCCCATATTAACTTTAACTGACCATATAGAGGATTAACACTGCGACCTCTATAACACAATTTTATTTATGGAAGGACGAATCCCTGACCCTTTAAAAGGAATTAGTGAAGAAATCACCAAATTTTAAGTCAAATATGGCCAATTGTACAAACTTGTTTATAAAGTGGGTGCCCTATGTACAACCTTCAGCTCAAACTGATATCATATTTGAGTGACATTAGAAAATTTGGCCACGGGAAATTGGAAAACCTACCTGTGGCTTAAAACTAAATGTTATTAAGAAGGAATGATTGTTTCAATTCAGGATGTATACAAGTCCTGTCTGGTATGCAAAAATTAAGCCAGACCTAATTCCCAATTTAAAAATCCAGTAGTTCCACCCTGTGAACCATTACATACTATTAATTGAAGATATATGCCTCACCCTTGAGCCACTAATGGTAACCAGTTCCTCCTTCTAGCTGTGGATCTTTAACTAGTGGATCAAAGCTATATCACTACCTTCAGCTTTGGCAAAGGCTACTGCCACGTTTTTGTATAATTGATTTATCACCCAACATGGGTGCCCTAACATAATTCTTTACAATAACGGACAAAATTTTTAATTGACGCTGGTGAAAGAGTTAGCTAAACTGATGGGAACCACACAGGTATTCTCCATCCCCTAAAATACTGCAACCAATGGAATGGTAGAGCAGGCAAAAGGTACTCTAACTGCAACCCTCCGGAAAATGGTTATGGCTGAATCCTTTCATTGGCCCCAATATCTACCTAGTGCATTTCTGGCCTATAGGATCAGCTATTATTGATTAAATAAGATGTCGCCCTTTTAAGCTATAATGGCAGAAATCCCCATCTTCCTTCTAAAGTACACGCTATGCTTGACCAAGACTCCCCCAAAGCCCTTGAAGTCACTATGTATAGTATTGCCAATGAAATTATCCAACTACAGGCCCTAGCTTCCAAAAACCTATCTGCTATAACTAGAAGAGAAAAACTACTCAATTAAATGATAAGCATGACAGTATTCACACCTTACAACTGAGTGACCTAGTAATTTTTATACCATCACTGGCCTGGAAGTTGTGACAACAGATTGGGCACCATCTGGGTGGGGCCTTACAAAGTCATTTATAAACAGGGCAGACAAACACTCAATTGTAGAGGTCGTTCATGGTACAGTAGCAAACTGTATAGATACTCGCTTTCTCTATTCCTTTTCCTCCCTACGCCAAGAATTAGAGATGGGGCGTTGTCAGGATTCCTACCCAAATTGTATTGTCAGATGTATTATCCAAAGTACATTAATCTTGATATGACCAAATTGACAAACATCTGTCATGGATATTCCTTGGTAAATTCATTGGCTCTCAAAGTTGGGGATCTATCCCAACTTATGAGGTCAACTATTGCTCTCTTGTAGTTTCCTAATCTGGGGTTTAAACTTGATCCATGCAGTGAGAAAATCCTATTTGACAAGGATAATTAGCCTGCTGCAGAATCCCCAATTTGTGATAGCTATAGATCTTATCTTATACTTCTTGGAGATTTATCATGACACTTTCCTGATTTCTTTTTATATTATGCAATCTAAGTTAATAAACATTACTCTCTCTTTTTGCGCTTTTTAAGTAAAATTTGACAACACACTATCTGGAATTACCTCTTCAGACAAAGTATCTGTAATAAAGACTTTTTGGCCAAAAACTAGCAACAGGTATAATCAAACATCCAGGAGCTTTGGGTCTCCTGGCTTCAAATAATTAGGTTGCATGTTATCACACCCGTGTCCTGACAGGCATCCCTTGAGTATTATCCACTCCCTATCACCATGAGACCAATGGCACCATCAAATGGGTGAATAGTACACTTATTGGTATCTTATGGAAGTTAGTCGCAGTCAAAGCTTACAGATGCAACTTCTTTTTCTTCAGCTTTACTTGCTTTCAATATCACTTACTACTAGCCACAGAACACTCCTCATTTGTTTATTACATGTGAAGCAACTCGCGTTATCTTCACTGTTATATTCATGGGTGGTGGAAGAGAATATGAGTCCTATTAGCATCTTGATAAGCTTGCACATAAGTTGATTCAGTTCTAAAGTTTTGCTTACTCAAACGCTCTGGCACAGAAGGTCAAGGCTAGATCCCAGGATAATGAGGACTGCCAGAACTTATCTGTTTTTGAGGTAGTGGAATGGTTTGGTGCTATGACAACCATGGCTTTATACAACCCAGAAAATTAGCATCTATGTGGAAAGGACCTTTTGAAATTATTGAGAAGTCTACTGATGCCTACACTTTAAAGGTCTTATTAAGGGTCATTTCATCAACTCAGTGCATGCCAAATTTTTAGAAAAAATTACACCCGCACTCTGGCCCTCCAGAAACTAGTTCCCAATAACTTATTGGATTTTACTCATCTTTGTTAACTAATGTTTGTCAAGTGGGGGAAATGTTGCAATTAAATTGACCAACCATCATTTCATTCTTTACTTAGTTGGTAACTATACTTCACAATAGCCAGAGATTGGTTTTGATGGTATAAGAAGTCTCAAGTGCATGGCCCTCAACTTTATAAAGAGTCTTTAAAAATTGTATTATACTACTTTTGATACTTGTGCCCCAACGCCAAAGATTTATAAGTATGGCGGATCAAAGACCATAACTCCAAGATGCAGCTTCTATCTCCTCAATCTAGTACTCACTTTGGCTCTTGGCCTCAGCGGAATTAGATCTGCTTCCATTACTGATATCCTTATCCTCTATTTTTTCCTTGCGCTAGAATAAAATTTTTAAAATAAGGAAGCTTATTTTTATTATGGCACTTCACTAGAACTTCTAATGCAATTAGTTGATGGTGCCTACAATGGAAATCTACTGAGCCCTATTGGTATAATCAGTTAAACTAATTTTGGATATTAGTTACTAGTCTACTCATTTTGGAGTACTGCATAGTATAGATGAAATGCATTAATAAGAATGCTAGTAGGAGGACATATCTAGGCTGAATTTAAAGGGAGAAAGGATCTTTTTTCCTTGATTTTAGAATAAATTAAGCTGAAGAGAATACTTGAGGAGTAGTTGGGCCATTGTGAGTACTCAATACTACATTGCGCTTTTGTTTAAATTATAGAAAAAATCCTTCTGCAAAAACTTGTTCCTTTTAAAAGCTCATAAAGGTTGTTGTCCTCATACAGTACCTTAAATATTAAGGTTTATAAATTTTGTTCCTTTGAGAAAAGATGCTTGTGTTCCAATGCGTGGCGGATTCACCTTTGGGTGGGCACCACTAGTGCTAAAAAAGACGCTTAAGCGCCGATGTCAACAGACCCATGAGGGGCTATTAAATCAAATTTTCTAGGTTTGACAGAATTGAGCTCTTTATGGTATGCTCAGGTTCAAAACCTCTATGTGTTTCCTTTCCACCAGAAAATGCGAGATCAACCCCAGCAGGTTTGAGGGCATTAAATCCATTCAATAACAATGGGATCTCCCCTATGTGGCCTGACCATGGGCACATTCAGACACCCAACAGACAAATTGTCACCAATCAGCTAAGAGGAATTGTGCTAGGAGGGGGAATTGGTGGCAAAAACCTGAGCAAGATTCAGTTATCCAGAATAAGATCAATCTGGCATCAAAATAGTTGTAAAATCTTAATCTGCCAGAATCAGATGTGATTGCGTTACCCTCAGTTCATGCAAATTATTTTATTCCCAAGACCCTCAGTACTAGATACAACCTTCCCCCACAGATATGGTTCTCAGCCAGGTTTCTATTGTCTTTTTAAAAAAAACATATTTCTGCTCAAAAAGTTTCCAGTTAAATTATATCACCTTGTTACCAGCCGCCACCCAAAAGGTGCCATGTTCTCCAGACTATGCAATGACTGGGCCATAGTGGTCATCATCACAACGCAGCTGCTCTCTCTCTTCAAATGTGGATAATATTTTAAGTGGCCTTCTGGAATTTTCCCAATTTTTGATTCTGTATGGCGTAAAGGTGTACCATTACTTTTAGAGATTATTTCACCCTAGTGGACAGAGTTTAACGACTTCTCCACGTGCTTGGGAACCTATGTTCCCAGAGAGAATTTTGGGCTCCCTGAAGGGCCCAAAAGAAGTGACAGCTGCAGAATCTGCAGCTGCTACTGCGGCCACAGCTTGGTTGTATAAGGTGTGGTGGTAACGGTGATTGTTAGCTTCTGTTCTTCAATAATTTCCCTACTTATCAAATGTCAGGTCATATAGACAGAAATGCCACTAGAATTCTGGTTTTCATGCTAGTTGTTCACTCATGCCAACTGGCGAGGTAGTCTCAAAATCATTATCTGGCTCCATGACACCCATGCTATAAACCCAGGGCCCCGTAATAGTAATGTACCAGTGATTTCTGGAACAGGAGCTTCTATCCAGGCTATAACAAATTAATCCAAGTATTTTTCCTAAATTTGACAAGAATAGTGTTGCGCAAAGTCCCTTTACATGCTACATACATAGCTTACAGTCATTTCAATCCAACTTCTCTGACTGAGAGTATAATGTACAATCAATCTAAGCAATAAGCCTCCTTTTTTAGTTAAACTTCTTCCAAAGATTCTGTTGAGAGAATATTTAATTATAATAGTAAAAAGCAATCCTTTATTTAGAGTAAGTTGGGAATATTTATATTATCATAATTTTATAAAGATTACTTAGACATTTGTTATAATGATCATCAACTATATAATATAAAGTATATGAGGGCAATTAATTCATCATAATAAGGGTAAAAATTGATAGCCATTAAGTCAGATACAATGTATCCCAGTTTCAGGTGAAACTCTTATCAGGAGTGAATTTATCTCATAAATTTATTTTGAGAACAGGGAATCAAGTCAAAGGTTATCCAACACACAGAATATATTTAATAATTAGCCTAGTTAATGGAAAAGTAAGGACGTGAATTAACATCTTCATTAGATAACTTAAGAGACTGCAGTTTGAATATTACCCTCAAAAAAGTACTATCCAGAATCTTCTAAAGTTTTATTTGAGCATTAAGTTAATATAAATGGGCCATTTAGAGAACAATACCGCCAAAAAATTAAGGTTACAAAGCATTTGTGAATCCAGATGTGATATCCTCTGAAGAGTCTCTAATCAGATAGCCTTTTTAAATCTATGTATGTTTTATTTCCTTATGGAGATTTTATTCTTGGAATAACATATAAATATCCCCAAATCATTTATAATAGAAAAAGTAGATAAGTCTGCAACTGGCGAATATTTACTTAAATAAGCCTCGTCACCCTCTTACCATAAGACAGATACTCTATTTGTATTTTAGGGCTTCCTCTTTTAGAAGTTTGATGGTGCAAGTCATAAGAAGCCCAACATTCAATAATTGCTTTGAGTCTAAGGCTTTTTCAAGTACTCTATTTATTATAAACTAAGGTGCCCAGGTCTTACTTAGGTCTTGACAAATAGAGTAATCTGTGATAAGAAGTCAAAGGTTTCTATGAAGTAAAGTCACTAACCTGAGAATAATTAATAAGAGTTGCTTTATTTTTGAAATATATTGGGTTTTTTAGGTTTTTTACAATACAATCTACTATAAGGAATGGGAACATTATAATGATCAATAAGCTTCCTAATGGAGGCTTTCCACTGAATGCCACATCTATATTCCTGTAAGCCTTTTAAGCAAAACTTTAGAGGGACTATTACGCTCTAAATGGACCATTTGGATAAGACTTTGTACTATTCAGCATAATCTTTAGCCAGATTCTGGATTCAAGAAATTTGAGTCACTATTTAATTTTCAGCCTCTTAATTTATACAATGAGTCATCATTTCACATCCTGAAGTTCTATATACTTAGATAAATATTACTTTTTTCCAAAACTTTTCTCTCTCATTGCAAACGGTTTTGCAACATATTCAATTCAAGACTAGGTAAGTTTGATAATCTTTTTGAGGAGATTAGTCAGCATCCAATGTTGGGTAGCAGTTTCTTGAGAAAAGTAAAGGGCACAGGCGCAGGCCCCGCACTGTACAGACTTTAATATGCCCTAACAATACTGGCAGCCTTGATAAAAATATTAAAAAACTGGCGGTCAGTATTTCACTGGAGATTTTAGCCTAGCAAATGAAATGTAACCAGTTCATCAATACTCCGTATTCCCAGCCCCTATTGTCAGTGGAGCATGGAGTTTGAGTATTCCTGGATATCCAACAAATGGTACTTTGGGAAAAGTTTTGTGGAGATATACACACCCATTTCCCAAATGCAGTTTACATTGCATTTACTCCATGCCCCGAGGTTGATTGGATCTCAGGTTCAAAAACAGACAAGCAGCGGATGAAGCTGCATGGGTGCATGTGGTGGTAAGCCTCCAAGATGGTCAACGGATGGTTGAGATGAAGTACACTCGTTGGACCATGTCAAATCAAATTTTTGTAATGTTTGACTTCCTCGCCACAATGATTAAGTGCACCGTGATGGAGCACCACCTAATGGCTGGGCATAAAGCATATGGGAAATTCAATCCTTTGAGATGCAATGATTTACGCTCGTGATGGACCTGTGACATGCAAAGAAATCACTATTTTCACCCCATCTTCAGTTGTTATAGAAGATCAAACCAAAACCCCCTCACCACATTTGTGTTAGTTGATGAGCAGTAATCCCGCCCATTCTGTGTCACCATGGATATTGCGCCCCCTATCTGCACCTTTTGTCATGCTTTTAGCCACAAGGCCCAGACCTGCCCTGCAAAGGAGGGCATTTTCACAAAATGATATCATACTAGAAGCAATGAGCTGTGCAGACACCCACTATGAACCAGCCATAGATACTGATTCCGCCTTCCCATGTGGCATGCAGAGGTGTTATATTCAGGTCAAATCTGTGTCCCCGTAGGAGCGTAAGAAGGCCAAGCAGGCACACAGGGAAGCAGTCAAGGCAGTGGCCATGGCCACATCTATGATTTTGCCTGCCCAGGTCCAGGAGGACATCAAGTTATTCACTGCGGAAGCAGCTCACAAATCCGTCCACCAATCATTTTGGGCCAACCAGCCTGATGACCTGTTGTGTGCGTTTGATACGCCTGACCAATGTTACCAAGCCTCAATTAAAACTGATTCTTACACCAATTTTCCTCCCAAATTTTCGCTGACCTGCGATGATGCACCTCAGGAACACAGAATGAAAAAAATCATACCAAATCAACAACAAGAACAACAAAACCACATCTTTGTACAAAGCATCAGAGTCCCTTAAGGATGAGTATGTCAAAAAATCACTACATGTGGGCCACTGCTGCTGAGAGAGCGGCAAAGGGAGGCCAAGGGGCCCTTCTCATCTCATTTAAGGTGCAATGTGGGGGAGCCTTCACAATAGGGACGTTGAACATTATTGGACTCAAGGCCTCGCCGTCCTGTGCTAGAGAACTGAGTTTTTAAAAAATAATCTACCTTTGTACATTGTGGCCATTCAGGAAACCCACTGTCCATATGGTGCTGAAAACACATGGGCAACCATGCTCCTCCCTTCCCTTTCTTTTTAGTATTTACACTGTGGGGTGCTTATATGAGAGACCCATAGTTTATATATTTCTTCAAATTTATACCTCAATGGCTGCATGCTCGTTGTGTCCTTTTTGTGGGACAACGAAGTGCACGCTGTCATTAATATTTATGCCCAACCTGTGTGCTGGCTTGTCAGAAATTTTTACCAGCCGTTAATTCCTTCATGCTCCCCCTGAATTATTTGTGGTGGGCGACATGAACTGCTGGGCCAACCCAGTTACCAACCGCTGGCCTTTGGCGCCTGCCCCCTGCAGGATATGTAGAACTTCGCGTTCTAAAGGCCACTTTGAGGCTGTTTGATACCCTACCTAAACATGCACCGTTGATACCCAACATGTCTCATCCCCATGTGCATAACGTTCAGCTGAGGTTGATGTCCTGCATTGACCTTATTCAGCCCCATTAAAATTTCAGTCTCAGGTTGCACACTTTATGATAACAAAAACTGATTTCTTTAACCAAGTTTGGTGTCAATTTCATCTCTTTGTCACACCCAGAAGCACAGGCGCTGAAGTGGTGCAAACTTCTCCCAGCCAAGATCACATCTTCAGGTTTTCCTTATGGGTGGCACTGAAAACTTGTCACCAGAGTATACCACACTGTTCTGTGCAGACCCACTTTCAACCTGGTTAAATTTAAAAGAGAACACCATCCACCAGGCATGCCACATCTCATTGCGTCACTCTCAGAATGTCTCAGCAATCATTTTGCACATGCTTTCTGAAGGGGACCACCTAGAATCTAATGTGCCTGCTGCAGGATACAGCATGGATTAAGGTCATAATTAGGCAGAGATGTCCACTCGCCTCAATACACTGGTAAGGCAACATAAACATCGCATTTTTGTACATTACAAAGTGAAAATATAACGGCTGGCAACACGTTCTCCACCTACTTTTTCAAAAAACAATTCCACTATGGCAGAGCTTGTCCAGCACACAGGTGAGGCGGCCAGACGACTCCATCACAGAAAAACTCTGGCTGAAGTGTCAATCAAAGTTTGAAATAATAATCAAGATTGTATTGCTCCAATCCAGTTAAACCAGCTGAAGTTGCTGAATTTCTCAAAAGTGCACATATCTGCACCATTTCTCATTATCTGAAGTTAATAATTTAATTTATTGTGATGAACTCTGGTATGTTATTCATGTCAGACATTTATAAGTTCGAGTATGTTACAAGAGTGGTATTGAGGCAAATAAGCAAAATATCGGCCAAAAGACCCTGGTCAATTCTCGGTGGAACCTTATTAATTGGGGTAACACTAGCATTAACAAAACTCTGGCAAATACCATGAGTTTGGGCAGTCAAATTGTGCCAACTATGCGGCGAATTCAGGAGAGTCCATCAAGGCTCCTTCCATGACTACTGCCAATTCAGTTCAAGCTCTCGCGCAGAGACTGGCCCCTTTTATAGGGTTGGTGGGGCTCCTCAGGGCAAAAAGATTTTCTCGCCTTCTGATTGGGCCAAACTGATTAAATTTCTACCCCACGGGTTTGTTTTCCTGGCAGTTTCTTCCCATTTGGCCCCCACATTGAAGCGATGCAAGTCTCAAACAACCCAATAGGCTGAACCCACATATTTCCTAATTCAGACAGCACCAAGCAATCCGAACCTGAACCTCAAGTTTCTCCAAATCAGCTGAATCATCATATTACGCAAATGTATGGAAGATGGACATCTCTAAGCTTGCTAAGCTTGTTGTCACTATTGTAGTCTATCTTTGGCAAAAGCTGCTATATGAAGCAATTATGATATAATTATTAAATTCAAATGGGTTAATTTCACCAAAATGCTCTGATGATGAGACTGATCCGCCTCATTAAAGTTAGCTTTTTTCCCCTCGTGGCACATAATAAAAACTTATATAGTGCAGATAGTTTATTAAGTGCAAAGTTATAATATATTTTTAATAGTGGTAAGAGCAGCCCCAAACATAAAATTGTTGGATTCAAGGCCCAAACGCACCAGCGAGCTTAACAAACGCTGAAAATCCAACAAGTGGTGCTCACTACAGGGGCTACCTGTAAACCACCAAACAGCTTTTTGGAAATGATAATTACCATGGAAATAAGGCTAGCTGCTGTTGAAACTCAACTAGCCAGTGCTTTGGCTCGCCTCAAAAGGCTTGAGCAGCACCCTTCTCAAGGCCCCCTTGGGCCCTCCCCTCTTATAGTTAAACCTCCGTTTAGAGATAAGTTTACACCTGGGGAAGGCAGTATCGCCTCCTTCCTCTACGTTTATGAATCCGCCATGGAAGGAGCGATGGACCTCCAAAAGACCCAGGGTATCCTTCCCTGCTTTTGTCGGATGGCTCAAGAGATCATGGTTCCCACTATGGCCATACTTACCTCCTGGGCGGAGGTCAAACAAGCGCTGATCAATGAGTTTAATTCAAAGCAGAGTTTACAGCGGCACAAACAGTCTTTTATGCGCCTTTGCCTGCAGGAGGGAGAATCGATCCCCTCCTTTGTTGCGCAATTTTATAGCCAAGCTCAACCGCTATTGTTGGCCAACCTGCTTCCTCTAGATGACGCCATTGCTGCTATTGTGGCTAGCTTGGCTTCTCATCTCTCTCTAGCGATGCATATTACTGCTATAAACCCCCACCATCAAAACAGTATGGGATATTAAAGAGGCATTACTGGTAGTGGCTGACTTCTACAAATTTGGACTTTGCTTACAAGCTTCAATGTGGGAAGAAACGCGGACCCCTTCGGCCCCTTCTATGGCTGTATCCTTATGGAACCCCATTTCTGCAGATTTACCACGCCATCATACTCCTCCATCGTGTGAAAATAGGCGGCAACTAATGGCCATTATGGTGGCGCGCTCCTCTCCTCCTTCAGTTTCAAAAGTTCAGCCCACAAAGTCATCTAACCCTTCCCCGGTGCAACCTCTCTGAGCAGTCTTCTAAGGTGACTAAAGTATCGCCCCCACCCAAGCCGCTGCCTCAATCTCCCTCAGCTGCAACTCCGGCTGCCTCTAGTTTAAAGCCTGCTGTTAAGGGGCCGCTCAAGTCAGCCGCTCCTATGGCAAAAGTCAAAGCCAATACACTTCCACCTCCTACCCCAAAAGAGGGTTCCTCCACGATGCAATCTGCAAAAGTTAACAGGGTAGCTGTGAGCAAAAAAGCCCTTCCCTGTGAGGAGATCAAGCCAGTTTCTTCTCCCCCTGTTAGTAACTCATTAAGGTGCATTGACAATCCCTCTGATGACGAGTCTGAAGGGGTTGAGGAGGATGTAGGCTACCATGTGTTGGGAGCGCCGATGGAAGTGCAGGTTCCTGATAGGTTGAGGCCTGAGCTTATTGAGATAGGTGTGATTCTTCAACACACCTATTTGCAGCAGATAGTGCGGGTGTCAGAGGTGATAAACACTGCAAGTGATGATGACCAGCTTATTGGTTCTTTGATCCGCTCTACACCGCAGGTTCATACTCTTCAAACCATCAAAGATAAATGGCCCGCGATGGCTCACTCCTGGCCTCTACATTCCAAAATGAAAAGGTTCTCGCCCTCACCCATACCTTTGATAGCACGATAACCAAGGTAAAGGTTGTTATCAATAAGGTGCGCGTGCTAGTCGTCCTTGACATGGGTGCCTCAGTGAACGTGGTCTCCACCAAGCTCATCAAAAAGACTAAGTTGGCCCCTGACCTTGATTGTTCTCAAGAGTTTGATATCTGCAGGGCCTAACAACACACGAGCTATTGGAGCCTACTCTTCTTTACCCATATGAATTGTGAAACTCCTCCTGGCTGCCCCCGATGTGGCATTGGACAACAACATGTACGACCTTCTCATTGGCACTCAATTCATGATTGAATATGATGGGATCATTAACATGAAAGAGGGGACTCTCTCTTCTAAATTATGAAGTTCCCTAGCCTTTACCAACGACGAGCCTAAGAAGAAAGAATATACCTGCGTCATTGAGTTTACTTCTTCTGCCCTTACCCTTACTTACACCACGTCGGGCAGAAACACTAAACTGTTTCCTGACTCCGTGGATGCTTCAGAGGGCATTCCCTTGTATGCGTCAGATGAGATGGTCATTAAAGCGGGTGAGCAAAAGGTGATAGACACCAACGTTACCATGCACATCCCTCGCAACTTACTTCTGCATCTCACAAGCATCGATGGCCTAAGCCCTTTGGAACCTCGGGTATTTCCAGGTATCTTAGACTATTCCTATCAGCGCCCTATCAACCTTCTGCTGGGGAACCTTACTGGTAAGGACATGATCATCCAAAAGCATTAGGAGATTGGAAAAGCCCTGCTGCTACCTATTGAAGACATCCACCAAGTTCACTGCCTTGGGTCTATGGCGGATATGGGACTGCCCACTGATCAGACAATATGCACCTTGCCCAACGTCAAGATTTCAGATGATCTAACTCCAGCTAAGCTTAATAAAGCTCAAAGTTTACTGGAGTCCTATAGCGATATTTTATCTCAATCTGATACCGACTATGGGCACATGAAGGGTTGGATTCACACAATTGACGTTAGAAATGCTCGCCCTATTCGCTCCAAGCCTTACCGCAAATCAAAAGTTGAGGAGCAACAGATGCAGATGGAGCTTAAACAATTGTTGGACGCTAGGCTGCTGGTACCCTCACAAAGCCCCTGGTCATCCCCTCTTTACTGATAAAAAAGAAGAACGGCGGGCATAGGATTGTCATGGACTATTGCAAGCTGAACAACCTTACCAAGAAGAACAGCTATCCAATCCCTTGAATTGATGACGCCCTTGTGCAACTCTCTGGGTCCCTTACTTTTCAGCCATGGACCTGGCTAGCGGATACTGGCAGATGGACCTTTCTCCTCAAGACCAGGAGAAGTGCGCCCTCATCTGTAGTGAGGGTCTTTTCCAACCCACTCGGCTACCTCAGGGATTATGCAACGCCCCTGCAACCTTTCAGCGGGCGATGGACCACATACTCCAGGATCCCAAGCTAAGCTGTGTGAATGCCTATCTCGATGATATCATAGTATTTTCCAAGACCTTCACACAGCACCTCTCACACTTAAAGGAGGTGTTCCAACAGCTGTGAGCCTCTCACATCAAGCTGAAGCCCTCCAAGTCTACATTTTCCAGAAGAGGCTCGACTTCCTTGGGCACGCCATCTCCCATGAAGGGATTCAGCCCCTCAAAGACAAGTTGGAGGCAATAGTGAATATTCCTGAACCTAAAACCCTCCGTGACATTCAAGTCTTCCTGGGTATGATGGGGTACTACCTTCAGTTCATCCCCCAAGTTCGCCCAGCTCAGTGAGCCCCTCGTATGGCTCTTGGCTAAGAACACTCCCTTCCAGTGGGGTTTTGAACAACAGGCCGCGTTTGAGACCCTTAAGGGGTTATTGCAGAAGCGACCTATCCTCCGTCATCCTTACTATGGCAAGCCCTTCATGTTATTCATGGACGCCTCTGATTTTGCCGTTGGAGATATCTTGGCTCAGTTAGATGAAAATGGGATTGATCATCCCATATCATATTTCAGCAAGATGCTCTCTAAGGCTGAGTGCAACTACAGCGTCACCGAAAAGGAGTGCCTTGCCATCCTACTCGCCGTGAAATATTACCGCCCCTTTTTATATGGGACTTTCTTCAAAGTAATCACTGACCACGCCTCCTTAAAGTGGTTAGCAAAATATAAAGGAATCCACTGGGTGGTTGGCTCGTTGGGCTCTTAAGCTCCAGCACTATGAAATGACCATTGAGCATCGAGCTGGTACAAGTCATATGAATGTGGATGGGTTGACGCGGCTGCCCCTCCTTTACCTTGATGATAGCAAAGCCGAGAGGTTGCATGAACTCCTTATGGCTCCTGAGGCTTTGGCAGATGAAGATGAGCCCATACAAAAGATGCTCGCTCGCCTTTCCGCAACACAAAGGTAGAGAACGGGAAGTTATATAAACAAATAGGGGTAAAATGGTTGCTCTATCTTTGGCCTTCTGAACGGATACCTGTAATAATGGAGTCCCACACGATGATGGGCCAAGGCAGAGCTCAAAAAACTTATGAGTGGATCAGAGAGCGGTATTATTGGAAGGGCATCATGGAAACCATAACTGAGGTTTTGAATGCCTGTTTAACCTGTAAAAAACAAGCCAGCTTCAAGACCTGGTATCAGTATCAACCAACCACGCCCCAACAGCCCTTCCACACCATGAGCTTGGATGTGGTAGGTCCTCTCCCTCAAACTATTGGGGGCAATCGATGTATCTTGGTTGGTAATGATCATTTCACCAAATGGGTTGAAGCTGTGGCTCTCCCCGCTCAGACTGCCAAGGCCACGGACAACTTCCTACACCAGTATATCTTCACCCAGCATGGGTGCCCCCAAATCCTCCTATGTGACAATGGGAAAAACTTTACCTCTCGAGTTGTAAAACTCTTTGCCACCTCCTTGGGAGCACAACAACTCTTATCGGCCCCCTATAACCCATCCACAAATGGGGCGGTAGAAAGGGTTAACGGAACTCTGGTATTGATACTCCACAAACAGGCTAGCTCCGACCCTCTATACTGGGATCTTTACCTACCCAGTGCCCTCATGGCTTACCAGATTAGCTACCATCACATCCTTAAGATGTCCCCTTTCTGTGTGTTGTATGGAAGGGAACCCGGAGTTCCCGCCTTATTAGCCAAAGATATCTTCACTGCTAGGACAGATCCTGAGCAAGCTATGAAGAAATTGGCCCAGCACATCATTCAGCTGCAAGATGAGGCTATGAATAACTTAGCCAGGATGGTCACTAAGGAAGGCCAAGCAGCTAATGAGCGTCAGTCTCCTCTCCCTTCCTTCCAAGTATTGGACTTGGTTCTGTATTACCATAATCGCATCACACCAAGAAGGGAGAAGCTTGTTTCTATCTGGGAAGGTCCCTTTGTCATCACCTACAAGCGAGGGGATTAGTATTTTATTAAGTCCCTTGCTTCAGGTCTTACTATTAAACGCGTGCATGGGCAGTTTTTGCAATCATATACCCCCCAACCACTCTTGAAGGGGTATTGTCGGACATTTACAAGTCCAAGTATGTTATAAGAATGGTATCGAGGTAAATGAGCAAAATATCGGCCAAAAGACCCTGGTCAATTCTCAGTGGAACCTTATTGATTGGGGTAACACTTTCATTAACAAAACTCGGGCAAATACCACGAGTTTGGGCAGTCAAATTGTTCTGACTATGCGGCGAATTCAGGAGAGTCCATCAAGGCTCCTTCCATGACTACTGCCAATTCAGTTCAAACTCTCGCGCGGAGACTGACCCCTTTTATAGGGTTGGTGGGGGCTCCTCAGGGCAAAAAGATTTTCTCGCCTTCTGATTGGGCCAAACTGATTAAATCCCTACCCCACGGGTTTGTTTTCCTGGCAGTTTCTTCCCATTTGGCCCCCACATTGAAGCGATGCAAGTCTCAAACAACCCAATAGGCTGAACCCACATATTTCCTAATTCAGACAGCACCAAGCAATCCGAACCTGAACCTCAAGTTTCGCCATATCAGCTGAATCATCATATTACACAAATGAATGGAAGATGGACATCTCTAAGCCTTCTAAGCTTTTCATCACAATTGTAGTCTATCTTTGGCAAAAGCTGCTATATGAAGAAATTATGATATAATTATTACATTCAATTGGGTTAATTTCACCAACATGCTTTGATCATGAGACTGATCCGCCTCATTCAAGTTAGCTTTTTCCCCTCGTGGCACCTAATGAAAACTTATATAGTGCAGATAGTTTATTAAGTGCAAAGTTATAATATATTTTTTATAGTGGTAAGAGCAGCCCCAAACATAAAATTGTTGGATTCAAGGCCCAAAACGCACCAGCGAGCTTAACAAACGCTGAAAATCCAACAATATATGTTGCACCATACAGTAAATGCCAAGTCCAGCTTGGATTCCTTATGAGTTCTACAAGAAATATTTTTTATTTCTCCTCTTTACTGCTTGCCTCAATGATCAGTGTTTGCTTAAAACTGCCTCCTTCCCAGGGCAAGAGGCCTTCATGATAACGTTGTACAAATAAGGGAATAAGCTGGACTTTGCTAACTGGCGCCTCATTGCACTTACTAACACAGCTTAAACTTTTTGCTAAAATAATGGCAAACCGCCTAGGAATAGTTGCATCTGCTCTCAATTTTCCTGGACAAATTTGTTTCATTCCCAAAAGGTCTATTTGGGACAACATACACATTGTAGCCAATGTCTGCTAATTCACGGCTTCTGGAGCACTTTTTTTAGACCAGCAGAAGGCCTATGTTTGAGTCAACTGGGATTACCTCAGAGTCTGCCTCCAAAACGTTCCACCTCCCCATCGTTTCATTAATTTGGTGATGCTGCTTATGGAATCCGCCACAATGGTTGTGCGTGGCCCTGGCTTCCTCACTGAAGTAGTTTGCCTTTAAAGGGACCTCCGCCAAAGGTACCCTTTAAGCCACTCTTATATAAGTTCAGCCTTAACCCACTTTTGCGCAATGTAATGATCTCCTTACTGGTGTCCATGTGCAAGGCCAAGCACCAGTCAAGGTGTTGTCATTTGCTGATAATTGTGTGGTTTGGGTATCTAACAACCAAGGTGCATGAGCACTTGAGGATACTATCCAGGTTTACTTCAGGGTAAGTCACGCTGCACTTAACTTCTCCAAAACCGAAATCATTCTTCTTGGGCATTTCTAAGCCCGCTGGTCACCAGCACCCCATTTCCTCCCTGCTTCAGTAGCTTGCTCCTGGGTTCGCTTGCCTAGACAACCCATACTGCCCCGCTTGTGCTCCCTTTTGTGCCAAGACCCACTGCTGGTCTGGTTCTCCATTTTGGGTGTGTGGCTGATGGTGGGAGGATACGCCTTGTCAGAGATGGAGCATCTTATACTGGACAATGTCACAAATCGCATCGCCTCTCTCAAAACTCACCAAACTTCCCTCACAGGAAGAGTTGCGCTGGCAAACTATATGATCCTATATAAAGTTTGGTTTGTGGCCCATGCTATCGCCTTTTTCCCTTCTTTCTTCAACTCGTTATATTCCCTCCTGCAAGGGTGGCTGTGGTTAGGCCGCCCACCGCCAGTGCACCTGGAAGTCTTGTTTGGCCCTCGCCATAGTGGTGGTATGGGCCTGCTCAACTTTGAGGCCCATGCTGCCAAAATCCTTGGCACCTGGATCGCTGCAGTCACCAATTACACTCTCCCAGTCCAGCACTGGTCACATGCAGCTTGATCTAATTTCTCTCGTGACCCAGGCCTCATCAATCATATCCACCACCATACTCTCCTAAAATATCTTGCCTCACATCCCTCTGCTGTGGGCCCGCATAGGACATCACCCCACTTCAAATGAATTCTCCTCTCCATGCAGAGCGCTAAGTGGAGAATTTGCATCATTGGGCACACCACCCAGAGGGGTCGCCCTAATCTTCGCTTCACACAGGAAATACAAAGCCAAGCTGTTTTAAACTGTTTGATATTAAGAAGGACCCTTATCATGGTTAGGTTTGATTATCTGGATATGTTGGACATTCTCTACTCCCTAGAAACCCAGAAATCCATATGGAAGTACTCCCAACACCCTCTTTTACAGCCTCATGTTCATTCCCACATGTGGCGCTGCTTGAAATGAGTATATTGTACTGCCGAATTCTCCAATGCAACACACTCGTCTTGTGTTGTATGTGGCCAATATGGGACTTTGGTACACCGCCTGAAAGAGTGCCCTCAGTCAAAAGCGATCTGGCGTGAGTTTCAATGTCTCTTTTTCCAGGAGCAAGCACAGCCTACAGCCTATCTAAGGATATCTTCGTCTTGTCCTTTAATTCTCCTATATAACCTTCCCTCCAAGCATTAGTGGTAGCAATTAAAATGTGTACTATCAACATGGTTGTCTTGGATGCTATTTCAGTATCTATCCCCCACCCTCCAGGAAGTTGTACGCCAATTCCAGTCACATCTCATGGACCACTTTCAAGCATGATTGTTTTGGTACCTATCATCCCATCAATGACAGTTGGTCTCATCCTGGTTTCTGGTTTGTTTCATCACTTCAGACCCTTTCCTTCATACGTGCTCAATAATTGGGCAAGCCTCTATTCATGATACCCCCTTCCTTTACTTGGCATTCCCGCTGGCTACAGGAAAAAGCGTTAGCTTCTCTGTGGGATCTCTTGCTTTTATAAATTCTTTTGGTTTACATATTGGAAGTGTCCATCTCATGGTCAGCCTTCCCCTGAATAAAATTAAAGAATATTTATCCCAAAAATTGAATCCTTGATCATATACAGGGTAATTTTCTAGTTTCTAAATTTAGCATCTCTATAATTTTCTTTATATATTAAACATAGTAATTGTTAAGGCCCTTAAAGTCGGTGTTGGGATTCTGCCCAAGTCCTAGCCTGCTAGATTACCAGGAATTGCTAGGGGATAATTCCCTAATTCAAGGTGAATTGGAAATCCGTGGCCCTAATTTTGGAGTACTATGTTTGGGGGATTTTTGGATATTCGCCTGGTCATATCTGTCAGGATTGATCTGGATGATTACTTAAAATCTCGTCAGGTGGAGTTGCTGAGGAAATAGGGGCATATGTTAGTGATTAACTATCAGGTTTACCAATTGGGATCAGTCAGGTTTCATCACTGAATGATTGGGAATGAATAGCAAGTTGCAAGGCGAGTGATGCTGCCTGCAATTAGTTAATCGATCAGTTGGTGTGACCAATCTTAATGGGTAATAAGTCCCATTACCTAAGCAGATCGCTAGCCAGATATGGTTGGTTTGCTTGAATTGAGAGGAAAACGTTAGGGACACGTTTTCCAACTCTTTCTGTTTAGGTCTTGAGGATTCCAATGACAGAATCCTAGCCAGGATGGGGAAGACCATTGCTACTGAGATGAGGATGGGTGATCCAATGGCAATGGATGCCATTTCATTGAAGAGGTGTCAACTGAGGGTTAGACGACTGAATCCCCACTATGAATTCCCTATAATTTACTCAAAATAAAAAACAGTAAACAGATTATTTTACAGATATATAAATCTATAGTTTTCATCCAGTATATAGTTTAAGTAGTAATCTATTATCAGCTTTCAATTGCTCTATTTTTCTCATGGATATTAACGCTGTGTGCAATATTTGTGAGTCTCTTTTGGAAAGAGTAAAGATCTGAGCCAGGATCTAGAGAAGAAGGAGAAACAATCGGGATTGCTTCCTACTGTGTGTTGGACTGAAGAGACTGTAACCTGTGGAATCTCAGAGAAGATTGGGTTGTACAGAACGAGGGAACAAATCCCTATATTAAGATATCTTAAATATTTCGAGTGGGAATACTGGCTGAGCGTTAAGCCAAGATATAGTAATTCCACTCAACTATTAATAATAGTTATGATACTATTATCAACCAATATATATCATATACTATACAATGCAGACGAAGTGCACAAGAGCCAAACCTGTTCATTAATAAGTTTATTAGGGTTTTTGCTGATAATAACCTACAACAATAAACTTTTACAAGTTGGTGCTCACTACAGGGGTGTAGTTGAGTTGTAAAACTTATAAGGAATTTATACAAAGATAAGTTACAAAAACTGTGGATGGAGCTAGCCACCATTAATCAGAATGCCCTAAACTCAGCAGATTATCGGGAATTCACAGCCTTGATAAAATTAGTTGCCAAGATGGAGGAAGGAATCAATAATGTCACGATTCTATGAATGAGTTACTTGGGAAAGTAACTTATTTAAGAAGAAAGAGGGGTACCTAATTTGAGAGGTCTTATATCTGAAAACAGAGCGAGAAGCAGATCACGTTCATTTGAGAAATTTCAGCTCTGATGTAGAGCAACTGATCAAACAGGTCAAGGAATTTAAAACTCACAAATGTGATTGTGAGCCAATTGTGGCAATCAATGATGAAGAAAGAAGTCCTTGAGTGATAATTGGAAAGTTGAATACCCCAAGGAACATGCCACCTGCTTTTGCTGCCATTTTGGAGATAATGCCCGAAGTCCTTTTCAGGTGAGCTTAGTGGCCAAACCTAGAGAATTGGCTAGAGATAACTCGGAGATTTTTAAGGCAACGCCAAAATTGCCAACATTCCATTGGGATAACGCCCCAGAATTTTTCTGACTGTTTGATATGACCATGTATGGCTACAGGGATCATCAAAAGGCGTTAACGGCCATGAATTGTCTAGACACTGATGTCTGAACTTAGTGTTACCCCACCTGGAGGGGGACACCTGGTTATATGTGGAGGCAAAGGCAGCCATAATGAAGGAATTTTAAAGTCCAACGCATATGCTGAAGCGCAAACGGGAGTTCCTGGGAATTCAGTTCCATAAAAACAAGTCTTTAGCAAGCTTCGTGGATCAGTTCTACCAGGAGTTGCAAATCCTGGTAGGAGCGAAGGTACTGAATGACTTTGATGCCAGAATCACTTTACAATTGGACCTTTAGCCCTATTGCAATTTGCACTACATGATGTCTTCCATGTTCCCAACGGAAATAACTACCTCTCAAAAGGTAGATAATTTTGAAAATTATGGGAGCAACCTTGAGCCCAAACAGAAGTTTCAAATCAAGGGGAATAAATGTGCTAAAGAGATGAACAACTAAACTGTGCTGGGGAATAAGCCTGAAGAAATCAGATAGTTGAATAAGAAGGAAAAGTTCTACTACCAATATGGTGGGAAAGGACATTTCTATGTACTGCAAGAAGCTGAAGGATCAAATCAATGTGGTCCAGGTGAAAGAGTCAGCTGCACCAAGGAATAGAAAAAGGGCCTGCAGCCTAGATGGGGAACAGTCTAGAGCTTCAGAGAAGCCTGTTTCTCCTGACATCATGACCAAGAAAATTGATATCAGTGATTTGTTCATGGATGAAGACATACAGGATAAGCTGTATCAAGAGGTCAATATGGATTTAAATGCAGTGACCAAATCCAAAGTGAAGGAAATTGACCCTGAGATAATTAAGGAAGTTGCCCAGTTATATGCTTAACAACTGGTGGACAAGATTCAAACTGCTGAGAATCCCAAAGAATTGTCTGATGTCTGATTAGATGAGGCCAATCTGTCAATCCCCCTCAGCATGATAAAAGAATTATTTCCTGATTTCTCAGCGCAAATTATTTGCACCCTCAATTTAGCTAATAATGCTGCTATACACTCAATAAATACTATATATGCAATACTCTGAGTGTATGTATATAGACATACAAGTGATTTGAGTGTGGGTGAGGGCCATTGTTAACAGCGGTGTGCCCATCAACATTGTCTCGACCAAGCTGGCAAAGAGGATGAAGATCTCGCCAGGCTTTGAACATAAGAAAGAGTATTAGCTTCTGGGCTGAATACCACCATCTTCTGAGGAGCGTATAGCGCTTTGCCACTGCGATTGGGTCCTTGGTGGTATTTGCACCAGTAATAGTTTTGGCCAACCAAAACTATGACATTCTGATCGGGATGGAATTTCTATGCAAGTATGGAGTTAAATGTAACTTTGAGGATAATATATTGACCATATTGGGTCAGACGTTATCATTTGTATATTAGAAGGATGGAGAAGCTCCGCTGAATAGGAGAAACTACTTCATCAATTTAGTATACAAAGCTGGTATTTTCCCAATTTGGACCCATTTAGTTGGTCAGGAGCAACGAGAAATGGTGACGGAAATCCTAGAGAACTGTTAAATTTCACTGAGGATCAAGAATGAGAAGACCATACCGCCAGGATTGCAGATGATAGTCAACGCGGGGTTGACATTTGAGATACCTGAGCTATTGTATAGGGAGGTCAGAAGCCTCTGGAATAAGTCCAGAGTAGAGCCTTGGGTGGCTCCTGGGATAGTAATTCCAGGCCATGGAGAAATTCAAGTTCTCCTGGCGAATTTAAGTGAAACCCTGATGAAGATCAGGAATAATCGGATCATTGCGTTTGTTCATCTGATCCCAACGGCCAAATTGAGGAGATTCCACGATTTTGGGACTCTCAATGAGATGGTATTACCAGCCGTGGTAACCAAAAGTATCAAACTATTAGTTGATTAAGAGCAACTCACTGATCTGATAGAAGGCTAACAAGAGGAGTTTCTTGAATTGTTTGAAGATTATCAGAAAGTATTCACTCATAATGAACACGATTTGGAATGCACAATAGATGTGATCCACAAGATTGACACTGGAATAAATTTTGCTGATCAGGATGAGACCAATCTGACAATTGAAAGTGGCGAAGCAGTAGTGGAGGATGAAATCAGCAAACTAGTGAAGCATGGGCTTCTGGTTCTGTTGTTGAGTCCCTGGGCAAGTCCAATTATAATCGTGAAGAAAAAGGATGGCTCCAACCAGGTAGTGATCGACTACCAAAAAGCTGAATAAGATAATGTAGAAGTTTTCATATCCCCTACCAAGAATCAATGATGCGCTAGACCAATTGGGAGAAGCAAAGTATTTCTCCACGATGGATCTGATCTAAGGATATTGGAAAATTGATTTGCCAAAAGAAGACCAGGAAAAATGTGCAATTATTATGAAGCAGGGGCTATAACAACCGATGAGGATGCCCCAGGGTCTATGTAATGCGCCTGCAACGTTCCCAAGGGCCATGGACGCTATACTGAGCGACTTGAAGTTGTTGTGTCTCTTAGTATACTTGATTGATATCAATGTGTTCAGTAGGACGTTTGCTGATCACCTACACCACTTGGAAGAAGTATTCAAGTGACTGTCCACAGCTAACCTGAAGATTAAGCTGAGGAAGTGTCATTCTTCAAAAAAGAGTTAGAATATCTGGGATTCGTGATTATCTCTAGTGTATTACAGCCACAAGCCCAGAAGATAGAATCCATAGAATGGATGGCTGTGCCAAAGAGTGTCCAAGACATCAAAGTGTTCTTTGGGATGGTCGAATACTACAGAAGATTTATTCAGGACTTTGCCCAAATAGCTGAGCCCTTATTCCATCTGTTGAAGGATCTGAAAAAAGAATTTGTATGGAATGAAGAAGTTCAGGAATCCTTCAATGAGCTACGCTGGTATCTAATAGATTTTCTTTTATAATAAACCTATCTAAAATTCAATTGAGGTTTATTATACAAATCAATGCTTTGTTGATGGCGATTGGCGCTATACTAAGTCAAGTAGATGGACTTGGGGATGAACATCTGGTGGCATATGTGAGTGGACACTCTCAGCTGCTGAGAGGAACTATATTGTAACTGAGTATGAATGCCTTGCAGTCATTTACGTCTGTAAGCAGTTTTGGGTTACATCCATGAAACGCACTTTAAAGTGGTGATGGACCACATATCGTTGCATTGGCTCCACAATTTGAGAGAGCCAGAAGGATGAATGGTCCAATGGGCACTTAAGCTACAGGCTTACATTTATGAGATTGTCCACTGAGCAGGGGCTTCTCACCAGAATGTGGATGGCTTATTGGGAAACCAATGGTCCAGATGGTATACCCGCAGGTGGATGAGCTAATCCAGAGAATGGTCGATGGAGAAATTGGGAATGAGCCCTGAGAAATCCAAGGTGCGCTTTACAAAGCAATGGAAAACACCGAGATCATGGATGGACAAGTGTTTAAGATTTTAACGGGAAGCAGTTATCATTCCCAAAGCTGTTGGAAAGAGCAGCTATTGTTCAAGCCTCACATAAGGTTGTTGGGAATAAAGCCTGAGAAAAAGACCAATCATATTTACCAGTACTACTACTGGGAGTCAATCAACTACGTTGTTGCTGACTGTCTAGCTTGTTGC
The DNA here is from genome assembly GCA_022478985.1 of Massospora cicadina. NCBI lineage: Eukaryota > Fungi > Entomophthoromycota > Entomophthoromycetes > Entomophthorales > Entomophthoraceae > Massospora > Massospora cicadina. Next base: position 149,027 of record JAKSZP010018425.1, on the reverse strand, counting down.
GTGGAGTGCCAACTGCACATGCCACTTAAGATTATAACTGTATACCAACTGGTCCACCCTGGATTTGCCTAGCATACGGTGTTCATTGGCGTGATGGACTGCTGATGATGAGCACAGGGGGAGTTAAGCAATAATAGTTGCCATCAACCATCAGATAAGATGGGTCGAGATGAAGGCCCTGGCGAAAGTAAATGCTACCAGCACCTTGAAGTTCATCCTGGATCAAGTAGTATATCAATATGGATGTCCGCAAGTGCTGCTTAGCAATAATGGGACAAACCTCATGTCTCATGTGATCCCATTACTAGATGAGATGATGGGGATCAGAGGAGTCATATTAGTACCCTACGGGCTGGAAAAAATGGACTGGTAGAATGAGTGTAGGAACGCTGGCTGTGATGCTGAGGAAGCTGGTCGCAGGAAGAACTTCCACATGGGGAAACATAACTGAGTTCAGTGACATTTGCCTACAATATCAGTCATCATATGGTGATGGGAAAAACGCTGTTTGAGCTGTTATATGAGGGAAGGCCGCGTTGCTGCCAATTTTATATTTGGTGGTAGAACTAACATTGGGGAGGAGTTCTGAACAGTACTTGAACTGATTGACATATATCCTGATTGAGATGCAATCGCAAGCATTTGATACTATGATGATTAAAAGGATATGAGAAAAAACAATGGATGATAAGAACTGACCAGCCTTAGCAGAATATCAAATAGTCAAAGGAGCAGCCTATTATGATATGCATGGTTTTGGAAGAAGAAACAAACTTGATTTGTTGTGGTTGGGTTCATATGAAATTATCACCAAGATGGCAACTGATGATTATTCCATCAAGAATCTTTTGGATGAAAGAGTTGTAAATCGAGTCCATGCTGAGTATTTAAAGAGATGGATTGATGAAAAAAACAAGAGAGTTCCCAAAGGACCAATGAACCATTAAGTTGGTCATGTCCTGCTGATTATGTCAAGTCTGAAAAAAAGATCTTTGAACCAATCTAGATGGTTAAGTCTGTTAAAGGACCTCTGAACCATAGAAAACTGGTAGGCTTAAGTACCCAGGACTCAGTTTAAGGGGAAAAATAAAAAGATGGAACGCTGAACCAAAACAAGGTCAAGTCCCATGGAAAAAAGAAAATAAAATAAAATATTGGTAAAAGATATTGGGAAAAAAAGATTATTATAAACTGTATAGAAAAAACAAATATAGTTTTATAGTTTTTATTTTTATTAATTGTCCTCAGTATGGGGATGATTCTTCCTATGTCGCCTCTTGGGGGAGGGAGGATGGATTGCAGTAGGAATGAATAGCCCATCAAAATTGATGTGATATTAGATTTCTAGTGAGGGCTAAACCTACACAAAACCAAGTTCTTTTAGCGGACACAGATCCCTGCGAGAAAGTGATTAGGGGAAGGGAAATTGAAATGTCAGAAGAAGCCAATTGTGAAACCCAGAGGGGGAGGAAAGCAACATTATAAAAAGAGGCAGTCAGCAAACAACCCCAAGTAATCCCATTATGGTACCGGAGCTGGAAGATTAGTCTTGAGCGCCTGATGACAGGCTTTATCAAGAACACCGGACATGTGGCTGGCAACAAACAAGTGATGCTTGACAGGGGTTGCCAAATCATGCCCCCTATTAAAGCCATCAGCGGAAGATACCAATGGGATGTGCCAGAGATTAGATAGTCATGCAGGGAGTGAATGGCATCCTGAAGTCAATGACTATGGTCTTCATGGGAGCTAAAGCTGAATGACCGGTGGAAGCCAGGAGAGGCTGGAAGCTTCAACAACCAACTTTGAAGAACTTGGCTGGCAAAGCAAAGAGCATAAGCGGCAATATTTCAATCTAGGATGTTTTTAAGATTGGAGGGATTCAGCGCTAGGGACAAAGCCTCAGTGATTTAAGTCCATAGTTCAGCGTAAGGGAGCTTAAAATGAATACTGTTACTGATGGTGAGCTTAGTAGCCAAGAAAGCGGGTTTGTAGTATTGTCCAAATCAGAAGAGGAACTCAGGAAGCAAGTTCAACCTGGTAAGAAAAAAGTGATTAAGAGCGAAAGGCATAATCTCAGGAGCATCCACAATGATGTTTGGCACATCTGTGAAAGGAGCTGAATCCAGGAGAGTTTTGTAATCCAACTCTGGCATTGACAACAGAGGGAGAATCAGCTGCAAGTCATTTGAAACAATCTCTAGCCTAATTTCCAAAGGGTTGGTTACCATTTCCAGTAATTCCACAGAAGGACTAGCAGCTGGTGCCAGACTAGGCGTATGAGTCCTGGAAGGACCATAGAAGAGGTTCTGTCATACATCCTGACTCATCTGCTGGAAGAGCCGAAGATTTTGATCAGACAAACTGTTTAGAAGCTGCTGGTACTGCGATTCAGAATTTGACATATGAGCTGGATGAGAGGGGGATGTCAGACTTATATAGAAGTCAGCATTATGCACTCTACAATCTATTAAGCTCCAATTTTGGAGAAATTAATCTCAAAAGTAATGGGATAAGCTCTCCAAGAGAAGAGTCAGAATGACTTGAGCCATGAGGTTATGAGAGAAATAACAAGGGCAAACATAAATAAGTATTCTTAATTGGGCTGCAAAACAAACATTGACAGCAATAGTCTCCTATCTAGGATGAGGAGAAAATCTAGGAAATCGAGGATGGCAGACCAAGAATCCTGAATATGACAGTGGGTCATATGCCCTGATAGGGGGAAAACTGGATCCCAGGACTAATATCATCATGAGTAAATCAATCAGCCCGGCATGACAGTAGATCATGGGACCGCGCTCTGAGTAGGCAGTAGCGAGGAGGAAGAGGATGAGCTGCATGCCAAAGGTTATCCCAAGCAGCGTTAAGTATTGATGATCATACTCTGCTTGAGTCAAATGAAGTATTTGACCAAGTGTTCAAAGCGGTGTTCTCATTCCCTGGTCCTTTTCTCACCAAAATATAGGCAAGAGGGGGGATGTGTTGGGATATTTGCCCATATTCCCAGCCTGCTAGATTACCAGGAATCTCTAGGGGAGAATTCCCTATTGTGAGGTGAATTGAAAATTGGTGGACCCTAATTTCGGAGTAACTATGTGTGGGGAATTTTTGGAATACTTGATTGGTTGTATCTATTGGGGATCAATCTGGATAAATACTTAAGATCTTGTTGGGCGGAGTTGCTGATGAAATAGGGGCATCTAATAGTGATTAACTATCAGGTGTACCAATTGGGATTGGTTGGGTTTCATCACTGACTGATTGGGAATGAATAGAAAGTTGCAAGGCGAGTGATGCTGCTTGCAACTAGTTAATTGATCAGTTGGTGTGTGACCTGGCTTAATGGGTAATAAGTCCCATTACATAAGCAGGTCGCTAGCCAAATATGGTTGGTTTGCTTGAATAGAGAGGAAAACGTTAGGGACACGATTTTCTGACTCTTTCTGTTTAGGTCTTGGGGATTCCAATACAGATCATAGCCAGGATGGGGAAGACCATCGCTTGCTGAGATGAGGATGGGTGATCCAATGGCAACGGCTGCCATTTTATTATAGAGGTGTCAACTGAGGGTTAGACGACTGAATCCCCACTATAAATTCCCTAGAATTCACTCATAATAAAAAACAGTAAACAGTTTGATCATATTACAGATATATAGTTCTATAGTTTTCATATGGTATATAGTTTAAGTAGTAAACTTTTATTATCTTTCATTTGTTCTATTCTTCTCAAGAATATTATTGCTGTGTGCTCTAATTGGGAGACTCTTTTGGAAAGAGCAAAGATCTGAGTAAGATCTAGAGAAGAAGGAAAAGAATTGGGGATTTCTGCCAACTGTGTGTTGGACTGAAGAGACTGTCACCAGGGAATCTCAGAGAAGATTGTGTTGGACAGAACGAGGGAACAAATTTCTATATCAAGACATCTCAAAAATATAAGCAGGACTACTGGCCGAGCATTGGGCCAAGATATAAAAATTCCACTCAACTACAGGTAATAGTCTTTATACTATTATTAACTGATAATATCATATACTATACAACATGGACGAAGTGCTTAAGAACTGAACCTGTGCAGTAGTAAATTTATTTAGGTTGTTTTTCAATAATAACCAAGAACAATAAACCATTACAGTCGGTTTGTTTGTCCAATAATTACAATGGATTGTTTGTTTAATATGCTCCTTGTTATGCCTGATACCCAGGTATCTGAAGTTAGGACCTAAGCAAAATCAGGCTCCCCTATAAAAAAGAGTTGAAATTATCTTAAGGGCGTCAGAATTTAAGTGCACAGAAAGTTATCCCAAAATGCAAGGAAAATTTTGATGACAGTAACCTTGTAAAAATTACATTAAAGAAAACCTTGTTAACATAATTAGGGCATTTACTAATAATAACAAGGAATTCCCTATAGTATCAAATTTAAGTTTTTAGTGACTTTCTATAGTTTTTTGTTTAGGGTTCTTTTCAGGCTATGTAGGAAAAAATTTCCTCCAAATTGCAATTCTGCTCGGATATGTTCTTCTAGTTACTAAAATTCTTAATGATTTAGTTTATTTCTACTAAGTAACACTAAATAATGTCAGGATAGAGGCTTAATGTCCAAAATAGCCAGATGAACGAATTTTTAGGGGCTAGTGCATATTCATATCAGTAGCAATAAACCATTTACAATAGAGACACCATCAGATGGCCATGGCAAATAATAATGACTATATTACTAATTATATTACGCTGACATGGGACTAGGTAGAATATAAAGTTTTTTAAATAATGATAGGTAATATGAAAACAGAGGCTATGGGCCAAAATAATCAGTAAATTAAGGAATTGGAATTTTCACCTTTGGAAATTAAGCATTTAATCTGCCTTTATAATTACTAGTTTTCTAAAGCGCTGTGGCGATATTGCAGATAATAATTTAATAAAACTTTAGCAACTACCCCCAATGCTAGAGGCTGTGGGGCAAGGCAATCTATAAAAACAATTAAAACATGTATCTAAATATCAGTTAAAATGAAAATAAAGTAGTAAACTTACTAAGATGGTTGGTTAAACCAACTAAAACACTTCCTCTCATTGCTTAAACATCAGGGAACAAAAGATGTAAGTGGTACAGACTAGGTTAAAGAAAACCTATGTCCATGAGATCAAATATTCGTTAATACTTTTTAAGGAACTTTCTGATACTAATTATAAGATAACCTTTAGCGGAATAATCTTAATTCACTCACTTTTGGTAAAAAGAAGCTTACAATTTAGTAAAAACAACTCCACTCATCATTTCCCTGTTCAGTTTACCTATGTCAATGTATTCAACGCCCGCTGCCCCAACGTGAGGCAGTGGTGCTCCACCTCCTAATGTTTTCAGCCATTGCCAAAACATGCTCAGGCTGGATTGGCTAACCCTCTGAATTTTTCAGCATGCTATTTCATGACAAGAAATTAGCCTTACATCTCACCCTAAACCAGGCGGTGCCATGCTGCCCCTTGTGCTCCCCCAGAGCAACATGCAATTTGGCCTTTGGGTTGAGTTTGGCAAGTTATTCCCCTATTTAGATAAAGCCATCATTGAATTGGCCCAGGCTGTTATGCAGCCTGCAGGCTCATCAACTTCCGCCCCTTCAAGGAATATTTTAATCTTGGCTTTTCAAGTGAAGCTGATGCTGCAGTAGCAGCTACCATCCCCTGGTGTTCCAGGGCACCCCCTGTAAGGAGAGTGTCATTAACTCTCCTGTTTTCAGCGTTGCGGTGCTTGGTGCACAGAGCCAATGCATGGAAACTAGCCGTTAGTACCAAAGTTACTAGAGCCTAGAAGAGGGTGCTGGATCAATAATAACTTAAGGGAAAAGTGCAATCATGATAGCAAACAACTGATTGAAAACAACGCAGTGCACAAAGTGGAAAAAGGCTAACGTTTCAGATTGGAGGGAACCTGGGAAAACCAACGGTTAACATGAGTTGAAAATTTAATTAAATTTAGATTAAGGTGGTTAATGTAGCGTGAGACCGCCTTGAAGAGGTCCGCGCACAGGTTTGCTAGAGATACCATAAGAAAATGGGAAAAATGGGAAAAGTTTATTGGGAAAGTCGACCAACAAGGAGTGTTGGTCATGGGAAACAGAATTAAACTATGTCAGGGAAATATGGGGCTCACTGAAGTGGGCCCAAGCACCTTCCCACCAATAGGCAAACACTACCATCTAAACTGGTAGAATATGTTAAAACTGACTTCATTCTTATAATCAATTGAAGTTGTATTTGACCTAAACGAGTGATTTCATAAATGGAACAGGTTTCAAAACCCCATTCCTCAACTAAATGAATTGAACCATCTGTGTTAATTATGTAAACTGTCCGTTTTATCGCCTGGGCTGACGTAAGAAGATGGGCGTTAGGCACCTCACTAGTACTAACCTGGACATATTTATCTTGTACTCAGCGTTGGTTTAGTGTGTGCCTAAGGTCAGGGAGGGCTTGAAGCTTCACCTTCTGGGCCTCCTGCCGCCCATCCTTATCTTGGGGTTGGTCCCCACTATTATGTCATTTAAACATGACATTACTCTCTCCTCCCAATGGGGCTCAACCCCCTTCAGGAACTGTGCAAGGAAAAAGTTCTTATGGGCTGGGGCCAACTTCATGGCGGCAACGGTTGGTTTGGGTTGAGATCCAGCAGCCTGGGGGAAACACTTGTGGAAGGCTTCAATCAGATCTTGGGCATGCACACAGTCACGTGCTGGAACCCAACTGTATTTGCGGCGCTAAAACCCTTATATAATACCAGGTACTCAAGTCTCTTTTTAACACGGCGGGAGGCAACTATTTCTTCCACTTCCCACTTTGTCGCCCCATACACAAGATAGGCCTCAGAAAGTCTCTGGTGGGGGCCCTTAAACAACGTCAATTTGCTTTCATGGAAGACAGAGAAGATTTGAAATAAAGAGGAAGATCTAGCTGGTATGAGGCATGGCCCCTTTTTTAACAATGCGGTAGGGGCTAATCCTCATTGTCTCAGCTTATTGCATGGCTGCTTGATAGGGATGTTATGAGCATCAAGCATCACGAGATCCCCTTCCTTATACATGGGACCCACTCGGTGTTTACCATCAGTGTTCTTCTTATACACTTGCATTGCAGCCTCCAACTCGTGGAAACCCCTTGGTGGAAATTCTTGATAGTCTTGGCAAAGTCCACCAAGGCTTCAAACTTAGAACCACAGATGGGCTCCATGTTAAATGCGGGGTTAAAGACAGGTTGGATGAATCGAAAGAAAAAAAAAAAAGGAAAACAACTTATTGAAGGTTACAAAGTGTTGTTGTAGCTACATTGGGCCATAGGGAGGCGAGAAACCAAATCTGAATAATCCGCAGCGGTGTAACACAACAGAAACTGTTTCAAGCACTGGTTCACACGCTCTGTCTGCCCATCTGATTGTGGGTGATAGGCAGTTGAACGGCAAGGGCGAATCTGAAGAGTCTTACACAACTCTTCCCAAAAAACGGAGGTAAATTGGGGTCCCAAGTCACTAATAATCTCTTGAGGAACCCCATGGAGTGCAAACGCATGCGTGACGAAGAGCCTAGCCATCTCAGCCGCAGTTATTGTAGTTCTGCAAGGAATGAAATGGGAGAACTTTGTAAACCGGTCCACCACCATGATTACATTGTAACCATCAGAGACAGGTAGTTCCACTATGAAATGCACTGATAGAGAAGTCCAGGGCCCTTCAGATTTCTGGATTGGTACCAACAACTCCTCTAAAGGTTGATGATTTGGCTTCGTTTGGTTGCAGATCAAACACTCCTTACAATACCGCCCAACCTGAGCAGGCAAGCCCTTCCAATTGTAGGTGTGACGTATCAACTTCAAGGTCTTTGCTTTCCCAGGATGACCAATGATGTTTTCATCATGATGTTCCTGGATAATTTCAGACGCAGTGGTCTAGCAGGTACCCAAAGGCGCCCCTGAAACCACATCATCTCATCCTTTACATGATAGCCCCTGGATAGGTCCTCTTGATTTAAAGCTCTCCTAGCAAGTACCATAGTATATTTGGTTGACAGAGGCTTAAAAAGGACAACTTTCTAAACCCATACTACTTTGCATTTTCCAGAGATGCAAGCGCTGGCCCGTTTGCCGATGGAGAGGGAAGTTAATACACATACATTTGGAGGAATCATCACCTGTGTGTTGTGGACTTCTACTTCCTTTGGATCAGGAGCTAAAGCAGGGTTGCGGCTTAAAGCATCCACCAAACCATTATCCTTGCCCTTGGTCAATTCGTAAGAAAAGGCAAATAGGGCAAGGGTCTCATGCCAATGGGTCTTCCATGGGGTTAGTACATGAGGAGCGTGGTAGTACAGCAAGGCATGGTGATCTTTACATATGCAGAACGGTTGGGTAGAGCCATGCAAGTGCTGACACCAATAGGTTAGCGCCTCCACCATTGCTAGTAACTCCTTGTCATAAACGGCGTCATTCAACTTAGGCAGAGACATTACCTGGAAAAATATCCCATTGGATGCTCTATCTCATCTTCGCCTACTTGTAACAAGGTAGCCGCTATGAAGAAGTTGGAGGCATCAGTAAAAACAATTATTTCTTTGGAAGAGTCGACATGGTGAAGGATGAACGAGTACAACAGGGTGCACTTCATCTTGGAAAGGATCCTCCAAAATAGGGATCACTGAAGCACTTTTGCACCACTAGCCCTATACAAGGGCGCTGCCACCTCAGAAAGTTTTGGCGTGAACTTCTTTAGGAACGTACAAATCCCCAAAAAACTCCTCAAATATTTTACTAAAGTAGGGGTAAGCCACTCACAAATCGCCTTCTCCTTGTCTTCTCCTTGTCTGGAGTTATCATGTGTCCTTGGTCAAACATGACGTTGCCCAAAAAGTGACCTGGAACTTGAAAATACACACTTGCTAATGTTCAGCATAAAGCTGGCTGCCTTTAACCGCTCTACACACCCCCGGGAAAGTGTAGGATGTTTTGGACCACTTGCTGAAGGTGTACTGAATGGGACTCCTGATCGGGGAAAACACCAGGATATCATCCATGTAGGCAACCACGCATACCCCTAACAAGTCCCCCAACGCTGCATCAATGCAGCGTTGAGAGAGCCACAGCGAAGGGCATTCTTATTCCCAAAAAGGCATGACCCAAAATTGGAAAATCCCTTTTCTGGTACAGAAGACGGTTAACCACTCTTTCCCTTTTAATACAAATCTGATTGAACGCATTGAGGCAATAAAGCTTGTAAAAACCTTAGCCTTCTTCACATAGCGCGCTATTTGAGAGTCAAAAGGGATGGGATGTAGATTTGGTACAGTGATTTTGTTAAGGTTCCCATAGTCCACACAATGGTGCAGGGTAGCATCAGACTTCTCAACAAGAGAAGTGGAGAGTATCCAAGGGAGGTAAGCTGAAAAATCGCACCTTTGGCTAAATGTTCCTTCACCCAAACATCCAACGCCTCTTCCCTACAGACAGTCAATGGGTAAATGGGGGAAGAGATACGCATCAGATCCACAGTGAGTTTGAAGTCACAGTCATACTCGGAATGATCATGTAGTGCATCAGCTGAAGCTGCATCAAAGGAAGATTCCAAACTCTCCAAACAAAAAGGTAGGTGAACCACCACAGTGGGCTTCAGCATAAAGGCAAGGCTAAGGGTGTGAAGGTGGGGCCAGTGGGGCAAGTCGCCCTGAGCGTCAGCCTCAGACAAAGGAACAACAAGTGTGCGGCCATGCTTTCTGTTAATGATAGGTATTTTCTCAAGTTGGTACTAACGTCAAACTTCCGCACCACTCAACACCAAAAATAATAGGGTAAGGAGGTTTTTGATAGCTTAAAAGTTATCAGACAAGTGGTATTTGCCAACCTGATAGTCCACTGCCCCAACGACCTTCAGAGCTGGAATACTTTGGGACGCCCCTCCCCTAACCATACCACCAGGCAAGTAATGCAGCCCAAGGTAGTCGGCTAGGCTCAGATCTATAAAGTTTTCCGTGGAACTAGTATCCACAAGAATAGTGGTGCTGAATTTCCCTAAAGGGGAGGAAAGGATAGCAGTCAGTAAAAAATACCCAGAATGGCCTTTATTTAAAGCTGAAAACGCCAGTACATCACCACAAAACTCTTCATTTGGCATAAACATATCGCCCTGTTATGATTTTGAATTGAAGAATGGAGAGTTATATTTGGCCACTCTTACTACTGAGGCCACATATCCCACCATATTTCAGCAGGGGCATAAACATTTTCATATTGTAAACAAAGTTCCTTTTCAACTTCCTAAGTGCTGCGAATCATGGAAGAGGTCAAACGGGGATTTTCTGGGGTGATTTGGTACACAAGAATAGGTTCCTTCTCTGAGCCATAAGAGAGCAAATATGGTTCAGAGGTAAACAAAGTGTTTTTATTCTAAAACACGTTTTTAGACGTGAAAAACCTAGCCCTATAACAGTAATGTAATCCCTGACGTTATCCAAGGCCAACATCCCCAGGGCCATCTGCACCAATTGCGCCAGCATCATCTGAATGCTCTGTCAGATTAAACCCCATTTAGTAAAATTGAAATTGGAAATTTGGCGGAAAGTCGGGGATTACAACTTCTGGACCTCAAAACGGCCATATCCACCAAGTGCAAGCATGAAGGGTGGGTACTTTCCAGTTGGAGGCAACCATAATTACGCCGATTTGCTCCAATGTTCAGGAAAAATAGAAAGCAGCAGTGCGGCTGACCACAGCTGAGGCCCTCAGATGGCGCCCACCATTTACACTTTGGAAAAGTTCCACACAGAAAAAGTTCGTGCACATAATTTTAGGTGGTTGGTCAACTAATGTAAGGAGGGTGTCTATAACTCTCCTGCTTCCAGCGTGTTGGTGCTCCATGCACAGAGCCAACACATGGAAACTAGCCGTTAGTACCAACGTTACTAGAGCCCAGAAGAGGGTTCTGAAGCGATAGTAACTTAAGGGAAAAAGTGCAATTATGATAGCAAACAACTGACTAAAGATTACGCGGTGCACAAAGTGGAAAGAGTAAATGTCCCATGTTGGAAGGAACCTGGGCAACCCATCGGTGAACAAGTTGAAAATTTAATTGAATTTAGATAAAGTGGTTAATGTAGCGTGAGACCTCCTTGAAGAGGTCCGTGCACAAATTTCTAGAGATAACATAAGAAAAATGGGAAAATTCTTTTTTGGAAAAACTCAACCAACAAGGATGTTGGCCATGGGAAACAGAGTTATACTACGTCAGGGAAATATGAGGTTCACTGAAGTGGGCCCAAGCATCAACCCACTAATAGGCAAACACTACAATCCAAATTGGTAGAATATGCCAAAACTGACTTCACTCGTGTAATCTGATTGAAGTTGGATTTGACCCAAACGTGTGCATTTTGTAGATGGAACGGGTTTCAAAACCCTGTTCCTCAACTAACCAAATCGAACCATCTGTGTTAATTATTTAAACTATCCATTTTAACGCCTGGGCCGATGTAAGAGGATGGGCGTTAGGCACCTCACTAGTACCAACCTGGGCATATTTAGCTTGTACCCAGCGTTGGTCTAGTGTGTGTCTGGGGTCAGGGAGGTCCTGAAGCTTCATCTTCTGGGTCTCCTGGCGCCCATCCCTATCCTTGGTGTTGGCCCCACTATGATGTCATTTAACCATGACGCCCCCTCCCAACTACTCATACCTGGTTGCCACTGGAACCACTCTTGTGATTAAGTTCGCAGGCCTCCCTACCCACCTACCACCCAAAATTTTAACAATGAAATTATTGCTGCGTTTTGAAATATGGTTCTGATCCATAATACAATCAGTATTCTTAATGGAGCCACTTAACTCATAGACTCCCAGTCTTTCACAACTATTTGTCCAGTATTAACAGAAATAGCCCTATCAATCCCCCTCACACCATTATCCCCTCTGCCCCAGACCATCCTTTTTTCTTGAGTGGATGGATGGTGTACCATTTGCCCTACATGTTTTGAGCTGGGCCATTCAAAATGGCGTTGCCCCTCCATCTCATGAGCCGTGGCATCCACACCCAACTCTTTGCATGATGATCCATAGCCAATCTAATAACTTTTTTTGATAGGGGCACTATCCTTCCCACACTCCCCCCAAAGTAGCAGCCACAGCAACCACTGAATAAACCAACCTTAAATTACCTCAAAGAATCTCTTCTCCTGAATCCTTAATCAGGGTCCAGAATGGACTAAAGTAAGTTTTAAACCATCCTCCCAGCCAAACGCACCAGAAAACCCATATGCAAATGCCCCAATCTAATTCAACCAAAATTCATGGGATTTTTTAGTTGAGTTTAATGAAATGGGCGAGCTTATCCCTGAATCTGAATGGTCTGGGCCCCACATTTGAAATGTATCTCTGTACTGATTATGCGGCCCAATTCCCAAATCGCCAATATGTGCCTCACTCTGATGCCATCACATTCAAAAGTGACCGCCAACTAGCTGAAGAGGCAGTTGCTTCCACTGAATGTACCCAACCCGAAAAGCCATTGTAAAATCAGTTGCAGTACTGGCTATGAGCCTGCCACCTCCTATCCTACCTAGTACCATGCTATCAAAACAAAAAAGACCATCACCTTTACTGTCATGCATCAATACAGCAGTTCAAAAGGTTGTGGTGGTTGTAAAGTTTGGCCCAAAACCTGCATTACTGCAACAACCTTGTAACCATTGCCACCCTACCTAAAGTACGTCTTGAGGCTGAAAAACACTTACAGACTACATTTCCACCCTCCTCATCTTACAAATGAATTGCAAGCACCCCTTTGTTATCTCAACCCCAATTTCAATGATGCGCCAACACCAATGCTATCAGCTTTGTGCTGCTACATGTCCACAACAGATGAGGAATAAGAACCTCCCAATCATCCTTCACCCACCACTATTGATGTATAGCAGTTTCCACTTTTGACTTGGTTGGTGTGTTTTGTTTAAATTTTGCATCAGTTCAAGTGGAAATCAGCCTTGTTTTGACTATTTTATTTTTTTTATTTTTAAGTTTTAACTCATTTGAGCAGTGTTAATGTCAATCCCCTGGTCAGCATATCTCAAATAAACAAACATAACCTTTAGCAGAATCTTTCAGGGCGTAGCATCTGTGGATGTCTTTTTAATGATGAAGAGGGCATTTTTCACATGATCTCTAAAATGAGTCCTGATGAAGCCATAGCTGTCATAATATAAGACCAATTTGTAAGTCTTGAAAAAGAACCTCTCCATCTGGACTGGGATCATTTCTCATTTATAAAAAAAATGGCCAAAAGCTGACACCCATGACTCTCATCTCCCAGAGTGACTTAACCCATGTGGTGGATGAGGGAAATGGGTAACGGCGTACCATCTAGGAGTTGCAGCCCCCTTCCATTGGCCTCTTCCACTGAGCTGGTGAATAATATTAGAATATTTTTCAAAGAAGTGGCAAAATTTTGAAAAACGCCCCAAAACTGCCAAAGCCTCACTACTACATCCAGCCCACCCCCGTCCTCAACAGGTATGTAGGTAGTTAACCCCCTCCCCGCCAACTGGGCTCAGTCTTATGTGACTTGGCCTTGGGCACAACCTGCCATACATCAAAACGTTGACATTATAGCAAATGCATGTGCACAACAAAAAAGTTAAATTTGAGTAATTATCCCAAAATGAGTATGACTAAGCAGTCCAGACCCAAGTCAGTTGGAAATTAGGTCCCAGAATTCAATATGACAGCTTGGTTCAAATTTATTCTTGATGGCAATTGAAGTTGCATTCAACTTTCCCTAAGGAGCTTATAAGCAGCAGTTTCTGACTGGTACCATTATGCTTCATATTTCCACTTTATTTCCATTTAGATTCAATATAGAAAATTTCAGAACAAGCAGATACTTTGGCATTAAATACTTTATTGAATAATAAAATGTGTGATGGTCCCCAATTTTAACACCCCCAGGATGGTCCTCATGTCTGGTTTCTTTATATTCCACACGTCAATATGGATACCTATGCCTATGGCATTCTGGCTTGGGTTTTGGGCAGTAATGCACCCAGAGTTCCAGGCCAGTTTAAATAAAATTGTCAGCACGCTCCATGACATAATTGAGCGACCAATAACTCTCACCCTCTCCATCTTGCCCATTGGGTGGGGTGTCATGTGAGTATTACCATACCAGTTTTGAACCCCTTTCCAGTCATCCAAGTCCACTCCATCCTGAGCTCCACAGATCAGGACGTTCAGGATCCAGAAAGCCACACTGAGTTTTTATCAGATTATCCCTCCTTCTATTGGTTTCCGCCATTAGTTCAGCATTACCAAAAGCGCTCACCTACAACAGGACCAAGCTTATTTCCTGTTACCTGTGGAAATTTTATTTGGGCGCACACCAGGTGTCATATGAGACCTTGGTAAAATAAAGGGGCAGCCAGAAATTACATGAGTCTCAATTTAGCACATCAGTAGAAATTAAACTTGGATGTTAGTATGGAGGTGTTGGTTGCATCTTCCACCAGGTAATCATCTTACAAGGCGTCTTCCAGCCCAATTTAAGTGGGAAATTATAAATTCTGTAATTATTTATCAGCAATGTCTGACTTGGTATTTCCAGTTATTTTTGGTGTGGGTTGGTGGAGACTCCAACAAGTGAAGATTAAATTGACTTCAAATATGTTATTCTTTGAAAATTTTTAAAGTGAAGGTGAGCTCCCACTACTTGACACATTAGGTAAAGCATGGAACAGAGGTACCATTTTCACGCACAATACACCCACAGACTTGCCTCCATAAAGCCCCCATCTCTGTCAGCGTACAAGCAAATTTTCAATATAAAAAAGGCTACTCATCTTCCGCCGCATTCAAAGTGTGACATTATGTTTCATATGACAGTACAGTGATTAGCCTCAATTGTCCACTTTACCCTCATATGGCGGAAGAAACTGTGGCCTTGAATGCGTGGATTGACGACATGCTTGCGAAGAGTTGGCTCTTTAAGGAGACTTTCAAGCTGTCTCCCTATTGTGTTCACAAATAAGTGGATGGCACACTGCTCCCATGTGTGGAATATGGCCACCTTATCAACATAACAGTCCATGACCCCTGCCCACTTCTGTTTTAACAAACAATTGTCTAAGCTATTGCAAAGTTGAGAGTATTTTTAAAAACTTTATCTAATGAATGTCTTCAACCAAATCCGGATAGCCAAAGATTAGGAATGGCCTACCACTATCCAGACAAGGCAGGGTATATTTCATTTCTGATGTAATGCCTTTTGGGTTAAAAAACGCTTGCTACGTTCCAGTGGATGATTGATGACGTTCTAGTTAACTTGCATAACTTGTGCGCCATGGCTTACATTGATGACATCCTCATTACTCCCAACCTTAAACAGCACGCTTTAAATATGGAGGCTAGCTCGCCACTCTGCATAAGGCGGGTCTATTTGTGAAGCCATCAGTGTGAGTTTTTCTGCGATGAGGTCACTATCTTGGGTAACATGGTGCTAAAAGATGGCTATGCTATCCCGCCTTGTAATCTTGAGGCTATTCTCAAGTGGCTTACCCTGACAACCAAAAAGCAATTGTGCAGTTTTTTGGGACCATCAACTTCTTAAAAATTCTCTCCCGCCCTCTCACAGTTGGCCTCTTGTCTGCACCCCCTCACTGGCAAGAACATGCCTTTCCATTGGACCCCGGAATGCCAGCAGTCATTTGATGCTATCAAACAGATGTTTGTGTCCCCACCTGTGCTCAAGCAAGCTGAATCAGACAAACCCTTCATTGTAACATGTGACGCTTCTTCTTCTGCAGTGGGAGCAGTTTTGTTGCAGCAACATGATGGTGTGGACACCCTGTAGCATACTTTTCCCATAAGTTTACATCCGCAGAGCAAACTGGCCTATAAATGACAAGGAGCTGGCAGCTGTTTCATGGTAGTTTACTCATTGATGATACTCTTTCAGGGTAATTTGCATGAGGTGACAGTACTAACTGACCATCAAGTCCATATATACTTTTGCAAACTGCAGAAGCTGGCACGATGTTTAACTGGAAGTACTGAAATTTATGCAGTTTTAATTTCATGTACAAATTTGTAAAGGCTCGTTTATTTTTTTACCAATCTCCTGAGCCGCAACCCGGCCTTATGTCCCACAAAGGCGGAGGAGCAAGTGCTTACAACCATGATTCGTCCACCCCAGACTAAACTATTGCCCCTCCTGTAATTATGTCATTGGATCCAGACCCAGCCACACCTTTGTCTGCCCACGTTTTGGCCCACCAGCTTTGCCCTGAAGGATTAGAGTTAGCAGTGTAGCTTATGGATCTGGGACTCAAGCGCTTCCATTACTCACTGGTGCAGAAGGTATTCTGTTCCAGTCATGGTTGTGGGTGCCTTTCCAAATTTTTACTGAAGTGATTCAAGCCCATTATGATCCCCTGGCTTTTGGTCACCAAGGAGTGAAAAAGTGTCTCGACTTGGTAAAGCAGACTTACAATTGGCCTGAAATCTCCAAATATATTCCTGCATGGATATCAAGTTATATTACCTGCACACACGAAAAATAAGACCTTTCTGGCTAGAATGGTGTTCTTCACCCCCTGCAACAGGATGAGGGGCCATGGACGTTGGTGTCTGTCAACTTCATTATTTATCTTCCTTACTCAAATGGCCATAACACAATTATGGTTGTGGCAGATCAGTTTACTAAATTTGCTCGGTATATCCCCTTATCAGCTTCCATCAACTCTGAAGAGACTGCTCATCTGTTTGTCCATCACGTCTTCTCTATCTTTGGCTTGCCCAAGGAAATTGTGAGTGATAGAGGTCCACAATTAAAGGCTCTCTTTTAAACAGCTCTTCTGTCTGTCCTGAAAATTCAACCCTGCCAGTACACAGCTTACCACCCCCAATCAGATGGCCAGATAGAGCGAGTTAATCAAATCCTAGAGAAGTACCTCTGATGTTATGCCACCACTGAACAGGACACCTGGGCGGATGATCTTACGTTGGCTCAGTTTTCTTACAACAATGCCGCACATGCCTATACAGGGTTTTCACTATATGAAGCGATGCTGGGTACAACCATTCCTTCTCTCCTGGACCTTTTATTCCTGAGGTTCCTGCAGCAGCAGAGAAGGCTCAACGAATATGGACTGCTTAGTCCCTGGTCTGAAAATATTATAACAAAGCAATAACTGACTATAAGCAATTTTGCTGAACAAAAATGCCTGCTCGCTCCCAATTTAAAATTTTGTTCACAGGTAATTCTTGCACTCGCCACCTGTGCATCAAGAGCCCCTCAAATAAGTTTTCATGTAAGCAGTCAGGTCCCCGTGAGGTTGTTGAAGATCTGAATAATGGCTCATTCCGTTTTCACTCCCTTCCCACTGGAAACAACATCCAGTGTCTCACGATTCCCTGCTATCTCCCTGTTCTGGTACTCCATTTGTTGCCCCTGAACCAGTCATTTTGGTGGAGTCAGTCAAGTCAGAGGTGGAAACAATTTTGGCATTGCTCCAGTCCTTCTGCTCAATTTAGTACCTTGTGTCTTTGAACGTTTGCCTTCTTATAGAAATAGCTGGTCAGTGCTCATGATTATACCAACTGTCATGAGTTGGTGAAAGCATTCCATATGCTCTACCAAAGCCCCTCGCCCTATCCCTAAAATTGCAGCATCTATGGGCATCAAACTTCCAAAGGCTACAAGAATGTTGTGCTGGATCAGTTCCTTGGAGCTGGTGCTCCTCTTCTTCCTAAAGTAAACGGTAATTCAAGTCTTAGGAACCTCTCCATCTGGACTGGGATCAATTCTCATTTTACTCAAAAAAGGGCCAGAAGCTGACACCCATGACTCTCATCTCCCAGGGTGACTTAGCCCATGTGGTGGATGAGGGAAATGGGTAACGGCGTACCATCTAGGAGTTGCAGCCCCTTCCATTGACCTCTTCCGCCAGGTTGGTGGATAATATTAGAAGATTTTTAAAGAAGTGGAAAAATTTTGAAAAACGCCCCAAAACTGCCAAAGCCTCACTATTACATCCAGACCACCCCCGTCCCCATCAGGTATGTAGGTAGTTAACCCCCTCCCCACCAACTGAGATCAGCCTTATGTGCTTGGCCTTAGGCACAACCTGCCATACATAAAATCGACGCCGTTATAGCAAATGAATGTGCATAACAAAAGAGTTAAATTTCAGAATTTCTTACAATGAATTTGACTAAGCAGTCCAGACCCAAGTCAGTTGGAAATTAGGTCCTGGAATTCAGTATGACAGCTTGGTCTAAATTTATTCTTGATAGCAGTTGAAGTTGCATTCAACTTTTCCCAAGGAGCTTATAACTAGAAGTTTTTGACTGTTACCATTATGCTTCATTTTCTCACTTTATTTCCCTTTAAATTCAAAAAAATGTCTGTAGAGAAAGCAAATACTTTGGCTTTAAATACTTTATTGAATAATAAAATGGTTGATGATCTAAAATTTTAGCACCTCCTGGATGGTCCTCATGGCTGGTTTCTATATATTCCACACGTCTATTTGAATAGATATACCTATGGCATGATAGCTTGGGTTTTGGCGTTAATGCACTCAGAGTTTCAGGCCAGTCTAAGTAATATTACCAGTACGCTCCATGACACAAGTACCCTATAGTTAAATTAGGTGAGCCTAAACTCTCAATTTTTCAATAGTGACAGGATAGTCCTGCTGGCGAGCATGGATGACAAAATGAAGTTTTTTAAAATTACAACGCATTGGAATAGCCTTGCAACTATGGTCCTACAGTTCTCAATCAGCATGTCCCCAATTTATAGCGCCAACTAAGAGATTTGCGTCAGGATTAATCTGTGCCATCATCAGGTACAACTCCTTACACCCTCCAGAGCTATTGAACTTAGTAGCCTTATCAGCGCCTCTAACCCACTAGCCTCTTGTCTAGGTGGCCCTCTAGATGTGCAATCATCCTCACTCAAAATTACCCAGACATTCATGAAAGCCTCTGTAATAGCACCACTTGCATAGCGCAAGGTCCCTTTATACGCTACTTGAACAGTTCAACAGTTGGCTCAATTCAAATTCCTGTACTTACTATATAGATAAACTATATTATCAATCTATCTATTTTTTGGTATAGACAATCTACTCCTAAAGATCCTAATGGGTAAGTAACTAACTTAACAAAAAATTATTCTTTATTCTAGAGTAGCTGAGGAAAATTATATTCAAAATAGTTCACTCAAGATTTATAAGTCTCTTTTTACAATTTTTTATTGACGATAGTAGATGAGGATTATGAAGGGAAGTTAATTTGTCAAAATAAGGATTTAAAATGGAGCCATCAAGTTGGATAAAACTTATCCCAGTTTTTGGTAAATCTTTTATTAGGAGTTGAGATTGTGTCACAAAGTTAATTTTCTTAATACAAAATCTTCTAACAATTATCAAACATTAGGTAAAGTCCATCAATTCTCATTATCACTCTTCCTGGATTTAAAACTTTTGAGCTAGAAAGTTGGAGTATGCTTTGCTTCTTACCTGGATTAGAGTTGACTTTATTTTCCAAATATCTATTGGGACTCATGTTCTTTTCATTTTGCATTAGTATAAAGTTAGGGGATAGTGCAGATACTTCCCATATAATAACTGTAATGGAGAGTGCCCTGATTCTGAGTGATAGACAATATTATACGAAAAAAACAGCTGAGGGAAAGAAGAGTTTCTAACTGGATGCCTTGATTTGATCAACTTACATAATTTTAAATTTATTGCGGGGAAGGCCGACCATGGGATGGACACTTCCAAATATGACTCAGACGAGACAAAACTCAGTACCAGGTGAGGCACCCCAGAGAAGCGATGCTATCTCTTGTTGCCAGCGGGAACGCCACTTATGGGAAGGGGGAGGGAACGTGTGTAGGGGGCGTAGCCACTATTGAGCACGTGTGGAGGAAGGGGTCTGATTTAATGAACCAGACTGGGAACCAGGAGGAGATCAGCTGCCAGCGATGTGGTGGGAGATATCCAAACATCCACGCTTGAAAGTGATCCACCAAATGAGACCAGAATCTGTGGACAGCTTCAGGGAGGGTGGGGATGGATCCGGCGATGGCATCCAAGACAATCGTGTGGATAGTCCACATGGCGATTGCAACCACCAGAGCACGAAGGGAGGGTGGGAGGGGGAGGCCATTGATGAAGCAAACATATCTCTTGACAGACTGAAGGGATGTGTTTGATCCTGGCCTAGCAGACGTTGGACTTCGCGCCATATTACTTTAAAGGTGGGGCACTTCTCCAGGCGGTGAAACAGCGTTCCATACTGGCCACACACGACACAGGATGAGTGTAAAGCATTAGAGCGCTCAGCTGTACGATACACCCGCCTCAGGCAGCGCCACACATGGGAACGGACTTGAGGCTGCAACAGAGGATGGTGTGCATATTTCCAGATAGTCTTTTGGGTCTCAGTGGAATAAGGGATGTCCATCATGTCCAGGTAGTCCACCCTGGATAGGACTTGGGGTCAAATGGGGATCACGCCATCATGGATGGGTAGCCCCTGTACCTCTTGTGTGAACTGAGGAGAGGGGCGGCCTCTTTGGGTTGTATGTCCACTAATACAAATTCTCCACTCTGCGCTTCGCATGGAGAGTAGGATTCGTTTGTAGTGGGTTTTGGTCCCGTGAGGACCTGTGGCTGATGTGTGTGATGCGAGGTATCTCATCAGGGAGTGGGGGTTTGATGGTTTGTTGAGGCCCAAGGCTCGGGAGAAGTTGGAGCGGGCTGCGCGGGACCAGTGTTGGGATGGGAGTGTAGGAGCAGTGACGGCTGCAATCCAGGTGCCTAGGATCTTGGCGGCTTGGGCTTTGAAGTCAAGTAGGCCCATGCCACCATGATGATGAGGGCCAAACATGACCTCTAGCCGTACTGGTGGAGGGCGGCCTGACCAAAGCCAACCTTGTAGCAAAGCATACAGGGATTTGAAGAAGCTTGGGGAGAAGGGGATGGCGTGGGCTCCAAACCAGACTTTGGATAGGAGCATAGAGTTGGCAAGAACAACCCTGCCATTGAGGGTAGTAGGGTGGGCTCTGAGAGAGGCGATTCGCTTCGTCACGTTGTCCAGTATATGGCCCTCCATTACTGCTGACGCGTATCCTCCTGCCTCCAACCACACGCCCAGATGGCGTACCGGTCCTATGGTAGGTCGCGGCACAAAGGGGAGCACCAGTGGAGCGGTGTGTTTTGAGTTAGTAAGGCGTGGACTTGGGCGAGCAGCTGGGCTGGGTTGGGAACTACTTACTGGGGCCCAGCAGTTCTGAAACTGACCAAGGAGGATGATTTCGGTTTTGGAGGCGTTCAGTGCCACGTTGCTTACCCGGGAATATTCCTGGATGAGGGCTTCAAGCGCGCGTGCATCTTTATTATTAGACACCCCCACCACGCAATCATCTGCAAATGCCATCATCTTGACTGGGGTTTGTCCTGGCACATGGACCCCAGTGAGTTGGGCATTCACATTTCGCAGTAGTGGGTCAAGGCTGAAGTTGTATAAGAGTGGGATCAGGGGGTCCCCTTGTCGCAGGCCCCTTTGAGGATGGACTACTTCCGTTAGGAAACCTGGGCCGCGCACAGCCATTGTTGCAGATTCCGTGAGCAGCACACCCAGTTAATGAAGCGGGGAGGTAGGCGGAATTGTTGGAGGCAGGCCCTAAGGTATTCCCAGTTTACTCTATCATAGGCCTTTTGTTGGTCCAAGAATACAAGTGCCCCAGAGGCTGTGGACTGACACACATTAGCCACAGAGTGCACGTTATCCCAAATTGACCTTCTGGGGATGAAACCGAATTGTTCTGGAGAGATGGTAGCGGATGCTATAGTCCCTAAACGGTTAGCCATGATTTTTGTTAAAATTTTGGTGTCTGTGTTTGTTAGAGAAATGGGGCGCCAGTTGGCTAAGTCTAGCCTATCCCCTTTCTTGAAGAGTGTGACTGTAAAAGCCTCATATCCTCCTGGTAGGAGGCGCATTTCCAACAGGCTTTGGTTGAGTGAGGCTAGCAGCAATGGGGATATGTATTTAAAATATGTTTTGTAGAACTCATATGGAATGCCATCTGGGCCTGGGCATTTTGGTTTGGCGCACCGCAAATGGTAGTCCATAATTCGTTTGGAGTAATTAAATTCATTATTTCTGGGTATCAGAAAATGGTGCAGATATGAGCTCTGTCGAGAAACTCCGCCATTTTGGCTGGCTGAATTGGTTTGGCTCAGTATAACTCGGAGTAATATCTTTGCGTTTTGATTGCCACTTCAGCTGGTGTGTCCACAATAGAATTATCCGATCTTTGCACCTGTGTGCAGGTCACGCTCTGGCGTGGTGCAAAAAATTTTTTGAAGAAGTATGCGGTGCACTTGTCACCTTTAGTGATGCGTGTGGCCCTGTATTGGACACAAACCCGATGTTTGTGTTGCCTTTCAAGCGCGTTGAGGTGGGCTGCTGCCTCCGCCCACTTCTGGCCCCATGCAGGGCTATATCCTGAGGCTGGAATGTTGGACTCCAAGTGGGCCAATTCCACCAGCGTGCACAATATAACTGCTGATGTGGCTTGTGAGCGTCTGGATGAGAGATGGCGATAGTGGCGGATGGTGTCTTTTTTGAAAGTTGCCCATGTGGAAATGGGGTCCGTGCAAAACGGTGTAACAAATGATTCTGCCAAAGTTGCCTCTTCCACCCACGTGGAAAATCCTGGCGACGCAAGCTCTGGGGGGCGGATTTTGCACCAATGTGGGGCCTTTGCAACTGTGACAGGTAAGTGGTATGTTATCAAGACCAGTCAGTGGTCAGAGAATTCCATTTTCGTTGTTTTGAAGTGGGAGATGTGGGGTTGGAATTTCGCCGGCGCTAGAATAAGGTCAATGTGGGTCATGGACCATAATTGGCCGTTGTGGATGTGGGGACGCGTCATGTTTTTGAGCAGTGGGGCATGTCATGGCAGCGCATCCATTAACCCAAGGGTGGCTTTTAGAATGCGTAGTTCTACGTGACCCTGTGGGGCATGGGGTGAGGGCGGCCACCGGTCCGTTGGTGAGGTTAGCCAACAGTTCATGTCGCCAATTAGGAAAGAATTGGGGGGTAGCGGGAGGGATTTGACTGACGAGAAAAATTCCCGACGCTCTTGTGCACTGTTTGGGGCGTAAATGTTGATGCTTGTGTGTGCAACATCGGCCCATGAGAAGGTGACAATGAGCACTCGGTCATTTAGGAATGTTTCTGAAGATATAAATTTGAAAAAATTGTTTTTCTGAATTAGCACCCCACAGTGCTTCAACCAAAAGGATAGGGATGGTAGGAGCATTATTTTCCAAGCATCCTTGGAACCTTGTGGACAGTGGGTTTCCTGGTTGGCCAGGATATCCATGGGCAGATTATTTTGTAAAAAACTCAGTTTCCTAGCCCAGGATGGGGAGGCCTTGAGTCCGGCGATATTTGGCGTCCCTAGAGTGAAGGTTTCCCCCATCGCACCTTAGGTGCGAGGGGGTGGGCCCCTGGCCCACCAGCCTCTTCCAGGTCCCCACGGGCTTTCACAGCAGCGTGGGTATTAGCAGCAACGCTATCGGGGTTTTTGTTAATTTTTGCGGAAAGAGTCGCGTTGGCTTTGGCCTTCACTTTTTGTTTTCCCGACGTCGGACAAATTTTTTGCGGTGCGGATAAGTTTGGTGCACTGTCAAGTGGGGCAAAAAGAAATTTTTTGGTTGGGATAGGTCCCAAGTCAGTTTCAACCGGGGCTTGGGTGCAGCGATTGGGTGAGATCAAATCTCTCATCAGATCCTCAGATTGAGTGGCCCGTTTGGCTTGGGCCTCCCAATCTGATTGGGTGATGGATTCCCGAGTTGCTTCCACCGCAAAGGTCTCCATGTCCTCCTGGTGTTGTGAGTGTGGGATGGTGGTGGTGACCTTGGCCGCTTCCTTGGCCGCGGTCCTATGGGCCTGCTTGGCCTTCTTCTGCTCCTGCGGGGAGATGGGCTTTACCAATAGGTAGCAGCCTTGTGCTCCCCATGGGAAAGCCTCTTTGGTGCTTGCGGTTGGTTCGTAGTGCGCCTCTCCGCTGGCCATGGCCGCCAAGGGGTGCTCTTGGAATGTAACGCCCTCTTTAATGGGGCACATGTGTGCCTTATGGCCAAACGTGTCACAGTGGGTGCAAATGGGGGGCGCGCTGTCCACGGTTACCCGGAATGGGTGGGTGGTGTGCCCTGCAATGTCAATAAAGGTGGAGTGCGGGATCTGGGTTAGGTCCTTCGCGTTCTCCTCAGTTGGGGTCAGAACTGCAATGGCTTTGCCGGTGCACAGGTGTGGCATCAGCGTGAAACGTTGCATTTCAAAAGATTGTATTTTGCCATATATGGCGAGATCATCTTTCAGGTGTTGCTCCAAAATGTCACGTTTTACCGTAGTAGGCAAAAAGTCAAACGTGAGGAAAATTTGGTTTGATTTTGTCCATCTGGTGCATTTAGTTTTGACGACCCATTGCCCTTCAGGGAGGTCAACCACTACATGCACCACTGCAGCCTCATCTGCTGCTATTTTGCTTTCAAAACCTAGGTCCAGCCAACCGCGTGACATGGAGTGAGGTGCAACGTACACCGCAGTCGGGAAAATTTTGTGTACATTTTCACAAAATTTTTCCCATAGGGCTAAATTTGGGTGTCCAGATACACATGGACTCCGAATTCCACCGATGAAAGTGGCTGGGAATGTGGCATATTGATGTACTGGTTGCATTGTGCTTGCCACGCGAGTATCTCTGGGGAAATTGTGACCGCCAGTTTTTTTAGATTTTTTTCTATTCCACCAGATTCTCCGGGGCGTTTTCGAACGTTAGAGGCCGCGGGCCTTCCGCCTGCTCCTCTTGCCTTGCTTGCCCAACTGCTCCCAGACATGGGCGCAGACTAATCCCCTCTATGAGATTATCAAACTAGATTTAGTCTTGAATTGAATGGGTTGCAAAAGTGTTTGCAACGAGAAAGAAAAGTTTTTGATCAACTTACATAATATTCACGAAAATAATGTTAAGTCAGTACATGGTGCAATTGGTCTCTGGGTGATAGAGTGTAGACAATAACCCTTGTATACTATAAAGCTGTTTAGTTTATAGATAAAGTAAGACTTAAAGTTAGTTACTTTATTATTAAGGATTACTTGGGCCACCATGCCAATAGTCATATTTTTTAAAGTAAATTTGCTGAGATTAAAGCACCTAAGTCCCTGACCGCTTTGGACTCCACCCAATTGGTGAGATAATTATTGGCCACAATTATATATACTTAAATTACACACCATTGTTGATCAATGATCCCATAACGTTAATAGAGATGGTGTGCCAAGCGAAATTGGGTTTGACCAATTGATATAAAGTGGCATTTTATAATGAGCTTCATCTTGACATTTCTTAAAACAGCTGAGCGTCTCATGAATATTAAAAGGCTTTAGGTCCCAAATAGTCTGATTGTAAACATTTATGCATCATCTTATATTTTCCATGCCCCATCGCTTTATGGGCCATGAAATAAAGTCAGTCTTATAATAGGCCTAGGAACCAAAAAGGATGTTAACCTTTACCTTGATACACTTTTCTGTTCTTAAAACGTATTCTGCCACAACTTTATTAAAGTGCATTGAACCTCTTCAGTTTCATTACTATAGTGTTTAGTCATCACTTTACCATATAATTTTGGCCACATTGGTCTCTAAGGCCACAATGGGCAGCCAAGATAAACTATTGGCATTTTGATGGTTTATTCTGTGGCGATACTAATTTGAAAGTTTAGACTTGTGATTTTTAAGCCCATTGGGATAGCCACCCATCAAGTTCCTACAGATTTTGTAAACAGAAGAGTTAGGCATGGCTGGTTACTACTGTAAAATGTACCCCATGAACATATACAAAGAATTGTTATATGTATAGATGATTGATAGGCAATCCTTCTCATTTACTATATATTTTTTTACATAAACATCTGCTTTATGGTTGCTATAAGCCACTAGGTGCTCAACACCCTCATTGTTCACTTGTGATAACACTGCCCTGATGGCTATGAGAGAGGCATCCATTCTAATAATAAGTGGCTTATCAAAATTGGGGTATATGGGTATGAGCTCTTTAGTAAGTCAAAGCCCCGACTTGTTAAAGGCTAACTTACAATCCCCCATCCACTCAAATTGTACGTCATTTTTAAAAAGTAAAGTATTGGGTTACTTATACTGATAATTTTCACAGGGATCAGCGGTAATAGCTAATCATTACAAGGAACACTAGAACATTGCAAAGGCTATGTGGCAGCATCATACTATAAATGGCTTCACCTTTTGACAGCTGGGTCCATAAGTCATGCTTATCAATAATGAACCCCAGATATTAAATCTAATATCAGAAAAGTTGCACTTATGTAGCTTGATTTTAAGGACAACCTTGGAGATGTGATGGATAGTAAGTCAAATTGTGCAGATGTTTGGTTAATGTTCTATAAGTAAAGTTGATATCACTCAGTACTAAGGTGTAGAAAATTTTAAATTGCCTAATATACTGTTAATAGCATTTAAAAGTCATGTGGCATTCTACAGCCCTTGCAGCATCACAGTAGATTGGCAGAGGCCTTGAGCCATAATTATGACGCATTTCTTTTGATCATTTTTGAGCATCTAAATCTTCCAATAGCCATAAATTAGTTTCATTGCTGAAAAGTATTGTGCGTCACCCAAATGGTCTAGTACATCATCAATATGTAGTAATGGTAGGAATTTTTGGTAATGATGTTGAGCTTCCTATGATTGATTTCCACACAATTAGACCCGTCCTTTTTCTTGATAGTTAACATTGGGGAGGCTCAAGGACTCTTAGCAGACACTTCATCCTGTGTTGCATGAGCTGGTTAAAGTTATTTGTTGATGACTTCATCTGACATCTTAGAGCATTTAATAGGATGTAAGAGAATTAACAGATGATTAACAGTATTAATATGGTGTGGCACATCATGTGCACACCTAAAATAAAAGTCATCGTTATCAAATATAAAACTATACTTTTAAAATGGTCCAGCGCTTTGTCAATCTCATTTCTAATGAATCCATAGAGGCGTCCCCAAGGTACTATAAAACATACATATTGAAATTGATTGCTGTCAAGCCCAAGTTCATCCATATTAATAAAGTCATAATACTTAGTACTTTCTCAAATATAAAATTTTAACAAAATTGTATTTGTTTGATGTAACTTAATTTGAATAAAAGAGGGATATAAGTTATCTAAAAGCACCTGGATTTTGCCATGGTTAGAGAGGATAAACTTAGGCATAGTAACATGTTCCAAGTTATAATCATCATAATGGGGTGAATATCTCGCTTTATATCCCCTAGAATCTTCAAAAAATTTTGTCTCCACTATAATTTGATGACACACAATAATAGTTAGGCTTTGATTAGCGCATAGCGAATATCCTTAAAATTCCAAAGTCTGGTTAGGTATTCGCTGAGTATGGCCATTAAAATAATGATAACCAATAGGCACTATGCCATACTTAAATGAAGGTTAAAAAACCCTGATTTTGAGGCGCTAGAGTTTCATTTTTCAATTTTAAACTAAAAAAGAGCTTTTCCAGTATTTTCATAATGTTTACAAAAAAATCACCTTTGAACCTATAAGTTCTCATAAACAAGGTTATAATAAGGAAGTCTAATTTTGAATTTAAGAAAAAAGACAGGATTAGATGTCACCAGTGAGCCAAAATGCAGCGACAATGAACTGTAGGATCATTTAGAGGCTGTTGTTTAAAGCCCCACAGTACCATAGAATTTATATTGATCTTTGTATAAAGCATGGACAAGTTTCTTCACCAGTTTAGTGGATGCAATATAAGTTGCTGCCCCACTGTCTATAATGGCTCTGCCTTTAAGCTTATTTACTGTAACATTGATATATGTACACTCAGAAAAATAAGCGTTAAAAGAATTAGATGTGTGGTTATCTGAGGTGTCCACTTGTCCTAAATAATTTTAAATATCTTCACCTAATAGAGGGCTAAATTCTTTGAAATCTTAATGGTATAGCCACCTGGACCCCGTTCAATTTGAGGGTATTACCGGAGGGTACCAAAAGCTCTTGTTAATATAACTGTTGAATGTGAGACTTTGATACTACTTTTAGCACCAACTCAGCCTTACATTCTTTCCATGAGCGATTGGCCACTGCTACCATACTATAAGCTATAACTTGATTCAAATCAGAGGCAGTAATAATCATTGTACATTGGTTTTATGGGGGGTGTTTTGGTAGTTTCATATAATTTGGGTTTTTTGAGAGGAGGCAGATATAAAAATCTGGTTTTACTTAGCCATGGCTTTTCCCAAATCTTCATCATTTGTGAGGTTCATAGAATACTTTGGGGTTTAGAACCCAGATTAGGGCAACGATTTGCATAATGTTTCAGTTTTTATAAAGATGGCAGGTTTATAAATGATATCAGTCTATTGAAAAAGGGCTGTAAGTTCAAGTTAATTATTTCTTTGGAGAGATGGCACTATTAAATGGGTTGTGATGCTCCTTATAAATTTTTAGGTGATTCAAAAAGTGGCTAAGCATTGGCAGATATAATTTATCATATGGTTACTAAAACGTTCTTATTAAAAATGGTATCATAGCCCAATACAGCTCCTTGTAGAGCTTGTAGATATGGCAAAGAGTGATATGAGTGTCAAAAATTACTTAGAACGTTAGCCTCAGATAGCGTCTATGCCTATACTTAAAAACATTTAACAAATACTTTCACAGGTACATCTTTGTTAAATGAGATATTAAGGAATTCCTTCTTATGAGTGGTCTTCCTTTCTGCACTGAATAACCCTTAAGAAGATTCATGGTATTAAGGTAGGTCACGCTGACATTCTTCATTTTAGCATAATTATTTTTGACTTTCTGTGTCCAGGAAATTCATTACCATTGTCAACTTAGAATTCTCAGATGCGTCAGCTATATTAATCTAAGAGATAATAAAATTTGCACATTTGTATCTTTGTCAAACTTAGGTCTTTACTAGGGTTAATATATAATATATTTGTGCCTCCAGGCCAAGGGACCTGCGTTGTTCCTATATATGATTTTCCATGTAACAATGACAAGTAGTGGGAGTAAATTGGCTTTGAGCTTTCAGTCTATGTCTGAAAGCCCAACCTTTTAGGTTAGACTATGGAAAGTTCATATATGGCCTCAGGTGCCAGCCATTAGCTAGACATGGTTGTACACCCCTTTAAATCAAAAGATTCCCAAGCCTAAGGCACTCCCTATTACTCAATTAAACAATCTGGTGAATGTCCTGGATGAGAGATGATGTCAGACATTTGCCCTCCCATCTTCATATAAAATTGATTTGGGGCAAAATTGGCCTAAAAAGGGGAAATGTCAGACATATATAAGTCCGAAATACTGATAATTTAAATTAAAATAAAAACAACTTATTGGCCAAAAGACCCTGGAAAATTCATGGTGGAACCCTGCAAGTTGGGGTAATACTTTTATGAATACTAAATGGGCAATTAGCACAAAGTCAGGCAGTTGAATTGTTCTGACCACACAAGGGAACCTGGGGAGTCCATTGGTGGTTCCTCCCACTGCCACATCCAATTCCCTTGAAACACCTAAGCGGGGACCACCCCCTTTTATAAGCTTGGTGGAGGTCCCCCAAGGTGAAATAATTTAAGTAAAGGGGATTGGATGAAAGTTGTCAAATTGTTACCCATGTGTACATATTACCAAAAATCAACTCACCATCCATCATTCAGCCAAAGTGAAGTGAGTTTTCCAACCTTCAATAGTCTGCATTAGCATACTTCATTATTTGGACTGTAATAAGCCGCTCTGAATTTATCATTAAATTCCCTTTGACCCTCATTACAGTTTAAATTTAACCGGTTATATATTGAGAGGTTTTGTTTTTCTTACCCTGCAATCACACTAATAAAAACTTGAAAAACCTAGCTTTTTATTTATTAGTACTTTTAGCTTTATTTTATAGACTCAGTTGTATAATCCAGTGGCATATGGCACCAGCGAGAAAAACATATAGCTGGATTCCCACAAAGTGGTGCTCACTACAGGTGGCCCTGTAAACTAAAAAAAACAATTAAAAATGGAGGCTTGTAAGGTTAGTAACCATTTAACTCTTCCTCTTCCAACTGAACCAAGAGTAGTTGCCCTGGAGAAGCAACTTTGCAGTAATTTATCTCTTATTAAAGAGCTGGAGCAGCGCTCATTGAAACCCCCTCTTAAAAACAAGTACACCCCCTGTGAAGAGTACATTTCTTTCTTTTTATATATTTATGAATTTTCCATGTAGGGCGCAACTGATAAGCAAAAATTTCAACACATCCTTCGTTGCTTAAGTCACTTGGCACATGAGATAATAGTTCCTTACATGGACAATCTGCATACCTGGGCAGAGGCGAAATAGGCTCTTTTGGCTTAATTCAGTTCAAAGCAGAGTCTTAATAGGATAAACAGGTCTTTATGCGCCTTAGCATGTACGAGGGCGAACCAACCGCTGCCTTTGCTGAGTGATTTTACCTCGCTGCGCAAAGGTTGTCAACATCTAACATGCTAACCCTGGATGATTTTATTGCAGCCATGTTAACTTGGTTAGCTTCCCAACCCTCTCAAGCCAGGAATATCATTTCATTGAAACGCCAATTCAAAAACATTTGTGACATAAAAGAGGCTCTTTTAGAGGTTGCTGATTTCCATTCAGTCGCACCAACAAATGAAGCTGAGGTGAAGCCTTCATCCATAACCATTGAGGAGCTTTCTCCTGTTTAACAGTTGGGAGTGAGTCCACCTGTGCCTATCCACCCTGCAAAACCTTCTTCCTCAGTGCAACTTAACGATATATCATGCCCTCATGTAAATCAAAGACCTGTAAAGTAGTTAATACTATACTCCCAAATAAGCATACTAAAGCCACTGTGCCTTCCCCTCCAGCCAAGCTGGTAGTTGCGCGCCCTAAGGATAACCCCTGCATTAAAAAGGGCTTGCTGAAAAAAACGGATGGTCAGAAGATAGCTACTCAATATCATGTGGCTGTCTCCCCTACCTCAATTGCAACCTTGCCAGTGGTTGAGAAAACCCTTGAGGATGAATCTGAGGGGTGTTACAATGATTTTGGCTACTACTTTTTGTGAGCTCCACTGAAGAGGAGGTCCCTGATCGATTGAACACTGAAGGAGTAGATAGAACCACCATACCTGAGGAAACGTACCTAAGGCAAATTTTAGGGTGCCCAAAAGTTATTGAAACTGCCAGCGATGGTAATGAGTTCTTACCTGTCTTGATTTGACCTACTCAGAGTGTCCATACCATGAAATCCATCCTGGATAAATACGCTGAGAATGCTTAGAAATTAGCCTCCACTTTCTGGCTCAAGGAGGTCTTGGCATTGTCTCCTAACTTTTGAGGGAACACTCATTATGGGTGAAGTGGTCATTCAAAAAGTTCAGGTAATGGCCATTCTGGATACTGCTCCCCGGTTAATGTGATCTCCACTAAACTCATAAAAAACAAATCTGGCGCCTGACTTGAAGTACAATCAATAGTTTGGAACTTCTGACCTAATAACACCCATGCCACTGAGCATATTCTTCTCTTCCCTTTTGAATTGGGAAGCTCATCTTATCAGCCCCAGCAGTGGCGTTGGACAATAATACCTATGATAGGCCCATAGATACCCATTTTATGCTAAAGTATTAAGTAATTATTAACATGAAGCAAGGTTTCCACTCATTACTCAATTATGAAGTCCCTTTAGTTTTATACAATAAAAAACACAGCAATAATGAATACTCTTTCCTGGTTGATTTTACCTTTTCAGCTATGACTTTGAATTACACCACCTCTGGGTGCAACACAAAGAAATTTCTTGATTCAGTGGATGCTAGGGACAGTATCCTTTTCTATGCTGCAGACGATGTCTTGATTAAGCCTTGTGAACAACGAGTGGCTGGCACAAAAAATCACGCTACAAATTCCACACCACTGTCTGTTGCACCTCATAATTATTGGGGGTGTTAGTCCCTTGGAGACTCAAGTATTGTCTGGCATTCTCGACCCAGCCTACCAAAGGCCTATTACTCTGCTGAAGGGAACCTCACCTCAAAGGACATAATTGTAAAAAAAACCAGGTATTGGCAGAGGCTTGATAGTCCCTATGGAAGACATTGAACAAATTCACTCCATTGGCTCTACATTGGATATAGGCCTACCAACGGATAACCTGGTATGTACCTTACCCAACGCACATATCTTGGATAAGCTAACCCCAGATGAGCTGGAAAAAGTTAATACCCTCCTAGAT
This sequence comes from Massospora cicadina, assembly GCA_022478985.1. NCBI lineage: Eukaryota > Fungi > Entomophthoromycota > Entomophthoromycetes > Entomophthorales > Entomophthoraceae > Massospora > Massospora cicadina. The sequence goes on along the minus strand of JAKSZP010018425.1, from coordinate 116,625 downwards.
GACTATAGCAACATATTCTTGAAGTCAGATACTGACTATGGCCATATGAAATATGGAGTCACTCCATTGATATGGGTGATACCTGTACTATTAATTATAAACCTTATCAAAAGTCAAAAGGTGGAGGAAAAGTAAATGAGTATGGAGCTCCAGCAGTTATTAGACGCGGAGTTAATAGTTTCTTCACAAAGCCCTTGGTCTTTCTCCTTTTTGCTAATCAAAAAGAATAATGGAGGTCATCGGATAGTAATGGATTACTGAAAATTAAAGATTCTCACAAAAAAGGATAGTTATCCTATCCCCCACATGATGACGCCCTAGAACAACTCTCCATATCTAACTTTTTCTCTACAATGGATTTGGCTAGTGGCTATTGGAAAATGGACCTTTCTTTTCTGGATTAGGAGAAATGCACTCTTATTTATTGTGAGGGTCTCTTCCAACCCACACGATTACCTCAAGGGTTGTGCAATGCACCTGCATTTTTCCAGCATGTGATTGATCACATTTTGCAGAAACTGAAGTTAACTTGTGTCATCTTCTATATTGACGACAATATGGTGTTCTCAAATACCTTTAATAAACATCTTGATTATCTGAAGGAGGTGTTTCAAATTTTAAATAAGTCAAATACTAAGTTGAAACCCTCAGAGTATACTTTCTTTCAAAAGAAATTGGATTTCCTTGGCCTCTCCATTTCCCAAGAAGGAATTCAACCCATATAGGATAAGGTCTAAGAAATCTCAAGAATACCTCCCCCTAAAAATCTACGGGATATTCAGGTATTTCTAGGGATGATGGGGTATTACCATCAGTTCATCTCTAAGTTCATCCAACTCAGCGAGCCACTTGTCCATATATTAATCAAAAATACCCCTTTTTATTGAGGTGCTGAACAAAAGGCCGCTTTTGAGACGTTGAAGCAACTGCTGCAACAACGTCCTATCCTACAGAACCCAAATTATATTTAGTCCACTATCTTGTTTACCAAGACTCAGACTATGCCATTGGGGCCATCTTAGCCCAATTGGATAAAAATGGTGTTGATCATCTGGTATCCTACTTCAATAAAATGCTTTAAAAGGTAGAACGCAACTACAGCTTTACAGAGAAGGAGTACCTTGCCGTTTTGTTGGTTGTAAAGCACTACCGCCCTTTCTTAAATGGGACCAATTTCACTGTAGTTACAGAACACCTCATTGAAGTGGTTACAGAATGGAGGATCCTACTGGCCAGTTAGCTCGCTGGGCTCTAAAGCTCCAGCATTATGACATGAATATTGAACACTGTCCTGGGACCCATCACATGAATGTTGATGGGTTATCTCAGCTTCCAGTTTTTCATTTGGATAATAGTGAGGTGGAGAGGTTACATGACCTCTTAATGCCCAAATGAATGGAAGGATGAGGATGAGACTGTCCAAAAGATGTTATCCTTGCACTCCCACAACACCAAAGTGGAGAATGGAAAGTTTTATAAGCAGGTGGGAGCAAAAAGGCTGCCTTACCTTTGGCCCTCAGAATGCGTAGCTGCTATCCTAGAAGCTCACTCCATTCTAGGTTGTGGATGGGCAAAGAAAACATATGAGTAATTAAGGATCGGTACTATTAGGATAAAATTATGGAATCTATTGTTGACATCTTGGAAGCCTACCTCATGTGTAAGAAGCAATCCCATTTAAAGACTAGATACCAGTATAAACCAACTACCCCTCAGCAACTGTTCCACACCATCAGTCTAATGTAGTTGGTCCCCTCCCTCAGACTACTGATAGAAAAGGACTTATCCTCATAGCCATTAATCACTTCACTAAGTGTTGAAGCTGTGGCTCACCCTGCCCAAATGGCCAAGGCCACAGCCATATTTTTACATCAGAACATTTTCTCTCTACATGGCTGTCCTCAAGTACTACTCTGCAATAATGGTAAGAACTTCACCTCCAGAGTAGTCAAAATCCTGGCTACCTCCATGGGAGCCCAACAACTCATCTCAGCTCCATATAACACCTCCACTAATGGAACAGTGGAAAGAGCAAATGGAACCTTGGTTTCCATTCTGCGAAATCTGGCCTCTTCTGATTCACTTCACTGGGATCATTCCTTACCCAGTGCCCTTATGGCCTACCAGATTAGTTATCACCACATCTTAAATATATCCCCATTCTGTGTCTTGTATGGGCAGGAACCAGGCATACCTGCCCTCTTAGCTAAAGATGTATTCTCCTCTAGAGTTGAGGAACCTGAGAAAGTTATTAGAAGATTGGCTCAGCGCATCATTCAACTCCAATCTGAGGCTATGGCCAATTTAGCAAAAATGGTGACTAAAGAAGGGCATGCTGCCAATGAGCTCCAAACCCACTACCTACAATCATAGTGTCTGAAATGGTATTAAAATACCATAACTGAATCACTCTGAGTAGTGTAAGCTTGGATCAATTTGGGAGGGTCCTTTCACTATCACCTACAAGAGAGGAAATGAGTACTTTATAAAATCCTTGGCTACAGGGATTACCATCAATCAGGTACATGGTCACTTCCTATGGCCCTATTATCCCCCCAACATTCTTGAGTGTGGTGATGTCATAATTTGCCCTCCCAGCTTCAGAAAAAAATGTTTTGGGGCAAATCTGGCCCAAAAAGGGGAAATGGACATTTAAAAGTCTGCAATACTGATAATTTCAATTTAAATAGTAACAATTTTATTGGCCAAAAGACCCTAGAAAATTCATGGTGGACCCCACAAGTTGGGGCAACACTGTTATGAATACTAAATGGACAATTAGCATAAAGTTGGGCAGTCAAATTGCCCTGACCACGTGAAGGAACCTGGGGAGTTCATCGGTGGTTCCTCCCACTGCCATATCCAATTCCCTTCAAACACCTAAGCAGGGACCACCCCTTTTATAAGCTTGGTGGAGGTCTCCCAAGGTGAAATAATTTTAGCTAGAGGGATTGGCTGAAATTTATTTTATTGTTACTCCACAGGTACATGTTGCCAAAAATTAACTCACCATTCAGAATTCAGTCAAACTGATGTGAGTTTTCCAAGCTTTGATAAGCTGGATTTTCATATTTCTTTATTTTAACTGTAATAATCCGCTCTGAATTTATCATTAAATTCCTTTTGACCCTCATTACAGTTAAAATTTAACCAATCATATATTGAGAGGGTTCATTTTTCTTACCCTACAATCACAATTGTAAAACTTGAAAAACCTAGTTTTTATATATTAGAGTTTTTAGCTTTATTTAATAAACTCAGTTGTGGAATCCATTGGCATATAGCAGCAGAGAGCAAAACAAATAGATGGATTCCCACAGATGGGTAGTGGAAGCCCCCTTTAAAGCTCCACCCACCCCTCAGTTACCCTCCAGACCCAAAGTTATTAATGTGCATGAAACTTCTGAACAATTAATGCAGAAGATCTAACACTATCTATATCATGAATTTAGAAATGGTTTCATAAATGGTATCAGGGCAGAAATTCCTTATAAACTTAAGGCGCCAATTGGTGCACTAGTGATTGAAGCCAACTTGACATCTGGGATAGTTTCAGGTTAAAATTCTTTGCTAAAAATGTTAAAGTCCAAAATTCTAAAGCAAAAGAGCACCATACTTAAGACAATAGCATTTAATGATTTCTGAGTTAGGTGAAAATAACACAATCAATTGCAACTCAGAGTCAGTTAAGTTGATATGCAAAATGGCTCACTTGATAATAGTTTATTGCTATTATGGGAGCTTGGAAACATTTATTGTGGACATCATACTTTCCCCATACTATATAAAAATCATCAACCTTCATGGTAAAATTGTTGGGCTATTTTTTTGATTCTTGTTTTATTAAAACAAAATAAAAAAACATTTCTTTTTTATATTTAGTTAAATTCAAAATTGCATCTTCAGAAATCCTATTAGGACAATGGTGGGTTTCATTCCAATGTGAAAGTTCTAATGATAGCAGTATTCCTGATTGTAACTATCCTTACTGCCTTAGGTGTGGGCACGCAAGAGGATATGAAGCTGCTTTTGTAACTTAAATTGCTTTTAAGGAAAAGCCCATTTTGAGTATCAGTGCAGGTGCTTGTGTATCTGAAACAACTCAAATATTTTTGATTAACATGGTCAGGAAGGAGAGAAGGTAGTGAGGATTCCAGTTAAGTGGCAAGAGGAAAGTAGACAACAGGTGGCTTGTGTAGTGTAGAGTTTTAAGATTATGAGACCTCAGAAACGCAACAGCGTTCAGCTAATGCAGTCTGAACTCTAACTGGTTACAAATTAACCCCCACTCACAAGGATGCCAATGGCAATGGCTACACTCCTGGATGGCAGTGGGCATCTTTTCCTAACCCTTGGCGCAGGGTCCATTTTTATTGATCAACACTTTTCCTCATATATCCCCAGTGATTCCTTTTTCCACTTATCAAACAGCGGTGCCCTGTGGATTTTGGTTGCTATCATGGGTTGCTTTATACCCATGGTTGAGTCCAGGTATTCCCTTGGCCTGTTGGATATCTGATAGTTCCTTTACCAACTTAAGAGGGTACCAAAGGCATTTGTGGAGCCTTTGGTGCCACTTCATGAATTAGCTCGTGTTGTTGATGAATGGTGAGTCACTTCTATGGCCCCCAAAGATACCACTACTGTAAACCATTTTTTGCTTCTTCCATTGTGGAAAGGAACAAGGGGGTTTGTAGGGAGGTATTTCAGGCCAGGGGCCACCAGCTGATCCCCCTAGACTCATCTTACCCCCTTGTTATCCCCACCCCTATGGAACAAGGCTTAGCTACAAAACTTGGAGAAGCCTTAACAAGTCAGAGAGACTGGTTTGGGCCAACAAATATGAAGTTACAGATCTTGGGTATAAATCTAAATCAAAAGCTCCCTTAAGAACATTTCAATATAAAGAGACTGAAAAAATTAGTTACTTATGAAGTAGGCTATGCAAACACGATCCAAGAAAATCTGCTCAAGTTAAACATTCAAAGTGCCTCTGGCACTGAACCAGAAACTCCATTGACAGAGCTTCTATGACCTTGTACGTAAGCTATCTGACAGACCCTCAAACTCAGGCTTCTTTTCTCACCCCTGACCAAGGAGAACCATTGAGGAGAGTGCATAAACCAGTCTAAATAAAAGCCCTTAATTCCTCCCCCACCAAGCATAAAAAATAACAGTCTCCTACATTCTGTTGTCAGTCTATATTTTTATTTGGGTTTTATAATAAAAATCCTTCTTTTCTCAAATGCTCTCCGTAGAATCTGCCAGTTTAATACCTGATAAAATTTCAATATATCAAACAAAAGATGTTGTCATCATCATTATAAGCCATAAAAAATGTTTATTGGGAACTCTGATCTATTAATCCAACGTCTTGGTGTGCACTAGTTGAAGTCTTGAGAAGTTATGAAACTGAACTTTTTCACATTCTGCCATGCCATAAGGCACCCCAATCTACCAGATTCAGTCTTCTTTTTTTAGTACTAGATGGTCCCAACCCGAGGGGGATTCATTGATGTCAGATTCAGTCTTCTTACCCACCAATTGTTCATCATAATCTGGCCAACAAAGAGCCTCTCAAACCATCGCTTATGAAGTCCATCATTATCTTCCTGACTTTCCCCATCAACCCATCATTAGTTTGGCTTAATTTAGATAACACAAATCATTCCAACCTGCCAATTTTGACATTCCATCTTTGGCAATGAACGTCAATCCTTGCAATCTGGATGAGGAGCTCAGTTGCCAGATCATTTAAGCATCAATTATCAGGGAAATATGCCACATTTATGTAAAAAAATGATCTACTGTCCCAATACCTTTACTGACTCCATGCAGTATTTTGATCCACCCCATCAACAATGGAATGATTGCCAAGCTTACCCTGTATATAAATTGTTTAATTTGATTTAGTTTGTGATCTTAATCTTCATTATTGTAAATAAGCACCTCCTAGTGTACCTATTGGGTATCATATATATGGAGTTAATCATAGGACTCTGTGATAATACCAAAGGCCAGCAACTGCCAACACAGGAGGGTTAGTCATTGTCCCTGCCTCTTAACCTTAAAAGTTGCCCCAAAAAAGACCCGCAGTTGATCCTATTGCATCCATTTGATTTTCTATGGGCCTTTGGTACATTATTAAATGTTTAATACACTCACAGGAACTATAAGGCGTCTCTATTACAAGTTATTAGGGCTTCTATGCCGCTGGAATTCTAAGCTTTTCACTGGGTTGTTACACACCCAGATTGGAAGACTAGAATTACCTTAACTAGCAGAAACCATGACAGTCAGAGAGGCCCATGTGGAAGGTGCTAAGGATAATAGCAGAATTAGCAGCACTATTAGAAATTGGTGGTACTAAAGTCTCAAAAAATCAAGATCAAATGATAAGAAAGAGGAGTTTGGAGAAACTGGATGTTCAGAAGAATCAGTGGTGATAATGGATGTTAGAACCATAACAAATTATGCATAACCAGTGCCCCATTGCCCTAAATATCAGGTTCCTATGGAAGTCTTTCCTGTTCATCAATAAATATATTATAGGGTCATTCACTAGGCTGACTCTGTTGGAACTTAATAATATTACTTCAGATCTTATTTTTAAATTGTTCCAGTATATTGGAAAGGCAGTGGTGTTCCACCTGCATCATGTTCTTAATTTGATCAAATTTTTTGGTTAGTAGCCTGAAGATCTGAGTTCATGACAATATCTTACTCATTAAGAACCTTACTTTCTGTCCCAATTTTCAGTTCATAATTTAAGAGATCAAATCTTGTACAGATAAGTACTGGTGGGAACATCTCATCAATGTTGTCATATAGGTTGTCAATGCAGCATTGTTGAGCTTCTGCATTCATTACTAATTCTTTTACTAGGTAATTGGGGCCTATTATGATTCCTGAAAGTTGGTCAACATGGCATATAAATGATTATGTAATTAACTTTTAGTATTAGAATTGTTTGCTGGGCCTTGCGGTCAGTCGCCTCAGCATCAATGTGTTGCACTACTTCTAAATTGAGGTAGACTTAGACTTGGTTAAAGTGACCCATACTTATAAATATGATGCTCAGATAAGCAAGGTGTGAATCCAATATAGTTAGTACTACAATGCTGAAATTGGTGAAGGGGCATTAGATCTCAGGTGCACAGGTTGTTAACACAAAAATACAATTTACTGTTTGTTGTAACATTGGTAAAAGCTTCACAAACAGAAAACACATTTTTTAGAAATATGGTAATTATTGTTAGTAATAAAGAAGCAAATTTTAGTGTCTAATACTGCTGGTGGTCAAGTGGCTCACCAAAGTAATCTTTGTTGTAGCTTTCTTCCAAGCTACACAGAAAAAAATCCCCCTCAAGATGGTAATCCCGCTCATATATGCTCTTATAATTACCATAGCTCTTTATAGTGAAATTTATTGCTTTTAAGCAGCGCTTAAGAATGGCAGGATAGAGGTTTAATATCAAAATTAGGCCAAGGAAACAAATGCCTAGGACTTGGGTTATTTCTAATAGTAGCAATAAACTAATTACAATTGAGACAGCATCAGATAGGCATGGCAAAATATTATGTACCCTAATATCAATTATTTGCCAGCAGTGGGGAAAGATAGAAATATTAAAATTAAAGCAATATAATAGATGATATGTTAACTGAAGCTGCAGGCCAAGGTATTCAGTAAATTAAGTAATTGGAAGTTGCATAGAAGAGACTAGGACTTGACCCTCCTTCGTAATTACTAGTGATTGAAAGAACCACAGAAATAAAGCCAATAGTAGTATATACAACTTTGGCAACTACATATAAAGCCAGGGGCCACAGGGCAAGGCAATCTACAACAAATGATAAAACTCATTATCTAAATATTAGTCACATAAAAAATCAAGTAAATCAATATAAAAACAGATGTTTAGTCAAACCAATTGCAACAAATTTTTTTACAAAAGTTTTAGGATTGAAGCAAGTATTAGTTGTTAGTTTTCTTGGGATTAGCACTTTTGATCAACTTAAAAAGGGAAACCCTACATGCTCATAAGTGTTTATCATGTGGGTTAGAAGTTTTAAGCTTTTATATCTTACTTTTGCCCTTTGAGTCTTTGGTAATATCCAACCCCTGTTTGGCTTTCATCAAATAAACACTCTTAGTAGTCCTATATCCTATACAATCAACCCAGGTTTGATGAAAATTTATAAGTACATAATAAACCAGTTAAATATAAAGAAACTAAAGTATAAGGGTAGAGCTAGTAAATTACTATTGTAATGATGTAGACTTAACTTATAACATGATATAATATTAATAAATTCTTTAAAATCTAAACTTATTAGCATCATAAATTTTACTTTATAAAATCATCTATTTCTCAATATAAAATTTAGTTAAGCTAGCATGGTTAAATCCCTAAACTTTAATAAAGAAATTATATAATTATACTATATATCACACTTAATTTTTAAGTAGAGGTTTTGCAGATATGAAATAACATGCAGCATTCTAATTGTGTAATAGTAAAAGCAAAAAATGATTTCAAGTTTTATCTTATGGTAAAAAGCTTTAGTGCATCTGTATGCCTTATGACTTAAGGTTGTTTGAAACTTTCTTAACATCTTATTTATATACTTATATGATGTGATACTATCATTGTGTTTAGTACTTTAACTTTTAAAAGAATAATACTGATATGGTTAGATTACTTAATTAATGTGTGAATCCAGCTAATTGTTACTCGCTGGTGCTGATCTCCACTGAATTTCAAAAATTATAATATTAAAATTGATAAAACTTTTGTTATGCTAAAAGAATAAATTATTTTCGTTTTTATTTTAAGTAATAGCCAGGGGATAAAAAACAAACCCTCTCAATATTGTGCTGCTTTGTATGTAAACTGTATCAAGGTTTGAAGGGAAATCAATGCTAAATTCAGAATAGCTTAGTAATATATGAATTAAGAAATATGGGAATATGAAATATCAGAGCACTGGAAACTTGTTTCAATTTTGTGGAACAGCTGATAGAAAGTTGGTTACAGGTAGGATCTGTCTGTTGGGAAAGTATTTTATCTTATTTAATCACTGTGAGTAAAAAATTTAACACCAGTTGGGGCCCCCTCTGAGGCTATAAAAGGGGGGCCCGCGTAGGTGGTTTGACTAAATTGTTAATGGAATGGGGAGGAACCTTGGTTGGACTACCCTAATTCTGCCACATGGACAGAGCAATCCAACTATCTAAACTTGAGCTATTGCGCTGAGAACCATTTATAAATGTACTACTCTAATTTAAGGGTTACACCAAGAATTGTCCAGGGTCTTTTAGCTTACATTGGCATTATTTCATCTGAAATGTTATTATCACAAGATCAGACTTTTAATTGTTGATGGTTTTTAATAAATGGGAAATTTCTTGCCCAAGACATTCTTCACACAAAGTTGAGTTGGCAATTGTCTGACAAGTAATAGTTGGAATTGCCTAACTAAGACTGTGTATAACAGAAGGAAAATAGCTGGTAGATATATTATTTTAATTGAGATAGAATAAATTAGGTAGCATATAGTTGTGATAGTTTAGAAATCATCTTATAGATAGAATCAATATATATGCATGTTTACTTAAACCTATAATTCTAAACTACTTACCAATCTTTAATAATCTAAACAATATAATATGATATATATATATATATATATAAAAATCGTTTAAATTTTTAACTTTCTAAATGTTTAAATTTTATCTGAGGTAAGACAACCAGGGTATGGACAATACTAATACAAAACATAATAAGAGAACCAAAAACACAAACCAAAAGCCTTAAATGTGTGGCAAGACGTCAAAACAAATGGAAAATAAACTATCAGTTGTAGCAGTAGTGAACCGCTTATCCCACCATGGTGGAGGGGGAAGGGGGATCAGGCAGATTATCAATTTCATCTTCACCATTTAAGAGGTAGATCAAAGCTGAGAGCAAGGGGGTTGGGGCATCCGCAGGATGTGGGTTGAGGTGAAAAAGATAATTGTTAAGATCTTTAGTAACAATCTGGGCCTGGAGCACAGCCTTCAGGAGTTTGGCAACATGGTGTTCAGCTTATATGCATGTGTCAGAAAGCTGGGAAAAATTCGTAATATTAGCTCTGGTGATATGTGTAGTAAGGGAAAATTATGCCAGTGCAGCCACATGCTTGACAGTGGAGGTGGCAGTTTCATGTAGTTGTTTAATTCCATTTTTGTAAAATCAGGGAAATCAGCAGAGAATTCAGTTAAATTTAGCCCTTCTTTTTTATTTAGCAACTGAAAGTGCCACAGCTGCAGGAGATGGGAACTATCAGGAGAGACCATTGCAGCCTCAACAAGTTGATGGTCATTAAAGAATGGGGTAGCAGTGGGTTGGAGGATATATTTTTGGGTGTGAATGGGGCATCAAAGTCTGAAGCCAAATATTTTTCTAAATTAATCAAATGTCCAGAGGTGGGACAATTTCCCCTGATTTAGTTATTTCATCCAATAAGTCCAAGGAATTTTAGTTTGAGTAGGATTAATTCAGAGAGATGTGGCTGTGATTGGATAAGTTTTGGGGTGAAATTGGTTGGTTTGAATTTGGGTCCAAACTTGCTCCATATTGGGTATATTGTGAGAAATTTGGTCATCTTGTGTTTGGTTGCAAAGGTTTGTTGATTTATCAATTGTTCATCTGGAGGGGGTGTGGGAAGCCAAAATCCCAACTCATATGCTGTTGTGTGGCCTCACATGTGGGCTTGGCGGTTTCCACATTTTTTGAACTATGGCAACAGGCCTTTTTTGAGTGGTCAACTCATGGCAGAGGGGGCAAACTGTGCGGCCATTATTGGTGTGAACTCAAAAGAAGTAATCTGGTGCAGATGGGATATAGGCATGTGGTGAGATTTGCTGGCTATGGTTGGCTAGTGGGGGGTGATGGGGCCATTGACCGTGGTGCCACTAATTGTTTAGCACAGCTCAGGACAAGGAAGTGGAGGATGGGGTCTGTGCCATATTTGAACAGCCCTGTCATCAATTCTTCATAGAGTGTTTGAGGAGGAAGGTGTGAAGGAAGGTTTTAAAAGGTTACCACAAATTTGGTATCACTGGGGAGGCGTGTACAGGTGGTGGAAATGGGTGTGTTTTTATAATTTATGGCGTAGCTGCATCAGCGGCTGCATCTTCTGTGGGAAAGGCTATATCAAAATAATTCTTGTAAGGGTGGAAGTTAATAAACCCAGATGGTGCAAACATTGCCATTGCCAGTTCAATTATTGCTTTGTCAGTGTTATTCCTCAGCGTATAGGCTTGATTCCGCTGAGTCAGTTTGCACAGGGTATTAGCCACTGAGCAACAAAATTGGACAATATAAAGATTGCAAATTTAAATAAAACTTAATAAAATTATATAAGGAGCTATTGCTCCCTATTTCAAATATTATTATTTAAACAAATTGCAGACTTATATGCAACCACATTTTCACATAAAAAGACTTTTTCAATTCATTGTGTGACTCTTTATATCTCAGTTCTCCAAGCTAGATGCATCCTCAGCTTGGTAGTCTTCTATTCATCTTAACTTTCTCTAGAAACTCTCAATTATATTGAATCTCAGCATAATTCTCCTCAATTCACCAATGGTTGACATTTTGATCAATTATAATTTGTATATCTTTTCCATAAATTTTGAAACCCATCTCAATTCCCTCTCTGATCCACTGGTATGGATAGCATATCATCCAGTTATAATCAACATCCTGACATTACCCCCTTTGACTGGACAATATGATCTTACTGTTTAATGCTTGGAGGAAATTTGTGTGACTCAGTTGATAATCTGACCCCCCACAGGTTCCTTAATAGTGTAGACATCTATGCCAGTTTTCTCAATTATCTTGAACGGCCCAGCCCAGATGTTGGAAGGCTTGTTTTTCGCCCAAATCTGTGCTGGTTGTGTATAAAACATGGTCCCTACAGCGAACAGTGTGTTCACTCCATCTCTTATGACTAGCTGCCTGATCATGAAAATTCTTGGTCAAACTGATTGAGTAGACTTCCGTTTGCAGCTTGATCAATGTATCCATAAGAGTCTTTAAATATCGCTGAGGGTCCACACCACCAGTGTTCTCTACGCACAAATAAAGCAAGGCGGGAAGAGCTGGATGTCAACCATAAAGCAGTTGGAATGGGCTCCTACCAGTGGATGAACGATAGCTTATATTATATGTTAACACAGCTGTAGGCAGAAGGGCACTCCATTTCAAGGGTCAATCCTTTACCAGTTTACGGAGTATGTTCATTAGCGTTCTGTTGACCTGCTCCACCATTCCATTTGATTACAGATGATAGGGGGTGGTCAAAACCTCATGGATCACCATCAACTCGTTCAACTTCAGCAGGATTTGTGAAGTGAAGTTAGTTCTGTTATCCTTTAGAATGAACTGTGGGCAGCTATGTTGCTGTATAACACACTCCATAATAAACTTGATAGTAATGACCGCGCCCAAGTTGTTAGTGGCCCTGGCCTCCACCCATCAGGTCAAATGATCAATAGCAATAGCTATATACTTGGATTGATTGGCGCTAGTAGGCAGAGGTCCCACTACATCAATGGAAACAGTGTGCCAGGCAAACTGGAATTTAACCAGCTGGTATGTGGTTTTCTTATGGAAATGCTTTTCCACTTGACCATGATGGCAACAACTAACCATTTCCAATACGTTGTAATGCATGCTTTCCCAGTAGTATCAGGGTCGCGTAAACTCCAGCGTTTTCTTCAATTCTCCATGATCTACAGCCCGATGATCATCCATAATAATTGTGAGTCTAGCAAAAGGTTTAGGGAAACTCAGCTTTAAGTCTCCAATCTGCTTATATAGTTCTTCCCCACGTAGGAAAGTATCCTCCCTGAGTCCATCTGTAACCTTGATCACCTGCGGTGGCTCATCCTGGTATTTGTCCGCCAACATCTTGTACATTATGTCAGCTAAATCTACTAAGATAGTGACCATTGGCAGCCAAGAAAGACAATCCAAATTTTGATATTTTGCTCCCAATCAACATAAAATCTCTAAAACATATGCTTAATGCTTCAGAGCCCAACGTATGAGCCATCCTTCAGCTCACACAGATTCTTTAGCCAGCACAAGGAAGCGTGATCCATCACTATTTGGAATCTAATCCCATGTATATATATCCAAAACTGTTTGTAAGCGTATATCACTGCTAAACACTCCAAGTCACAGTGTAGTTTTGTTTGTGACAGTTTAGAATCCAACTACAGAAGGTGACAGGATGCTCCATGCCAGTGTAGTCCTTCTGGGATAATACTGCCCCTATAGCAGTGAGGGATGCTCTTTTTGCACTATGAACTGTTTGTCAAAGTTGGGATATTGTAAAATGGGGCGCTTGCTAACATGGTTCATAACATGTTAAAAGCATTCTGGCATTGGTTCATCCAATCAAATGAAGCATTTTTCTTTAACAACTCGAAAAGTGGGGCCCTCAATATAACTGAAATTGGGATTGAACCATCAGTAATACCCAACCATCCCCAGAAACACTTAGATGTCCCATTTATTATCTGGGCGAGTTATCTTGCTTATCACTTCCACTTTAACTGGCTGCAGTTTAAGCCCATTAATCCATGACAAACCCAAGGTATTAAAATTTTTCTTTCAAGAAATGGCACTTCTGAGGCTTAATTTTTATATTAGCAGCAGCAAGGCGCTGAAACACTTGTTTCAAGTGTGCAAGGTGCTCTGTTAAACGTCCACTGAGAACACATTAATGTTGCTGAGATAAAATAAGATTTAGGACAGCTTTAAATCACCTAAAATCATATCCATGGCACTTTGGAACGTATCTGGGGCGTTGCACAACCTCTGTGGCATGTGAGTTGTCTGGAATAACCCTCTCAAAGTGATTAATGCACAATTCTCCCATTCTGCTGATGGAAATTCAATCTGCCAGTACCCCGAGATCAGATCCATGGCATAAAAATAATTCGCCCCACCCAATTGGTCTAATGCTTCATCTTATGTGAAAGAGGGTATGAATCCTTCTTTGTTATGTTATTGAGTTTGTGATAGTCAATAACCACTTGATTCAAGCCATCTTTTTTTACAATGAGCACAGGTGATACCCACAGATTATTTGACAACTCTAGCATCCCTTGCACAATAAGATTATCCACCTCATCAGAGACAACCTCTTCCGCCACTTTTGATCATCTAATAGGTCATAATCAAATGGAAGGGTGATCCCCATATCTATCTGATGTACCACCCCTTGAGTGCACCCCAAATCATGATTGTCATGTGCAAAAATATTTTGATATTTTTCAAATAATGCCATAGCCTTATCTTGCTGGTACGCCAATAATCCCATAAGCACTTCCCACAGAACCACGGTCAATATGCCAAACAATGAGCCTGCCAGTAGTCCGAGATCCTCCCATGAGCTAAAATCATATATCTGGTGAACATCCTCTATAGGAACTAAGTGTAGGTAAGCCACCACTTGGTGCTGCTGGATCGTTATTGTCTCCATCTGTAAGTTTGCTAGCAGCACTTTCACCTCCCCACTTTCAGGTAGCAGTAACCCTGGAGCCACATGTGGTTCAAGCTGTGAGTGCTGGTGAGGCGCCATAATTTCCCCATAAAGCCCTTTAGGGACATCAATCTCAATCTCAGTCCCTACTATACACTGGTGTCCAGATGGTAGGCTCAAAGCACTCGCTGCTCAGAGCAGGATCCCTTTGTACTCATAAATCTGATTGGGGAGGGCCCTGGTTACCGCTTTATTCATCAATAACAAACATGAATCACTCCATCACTGTATGCTAGATTAATTTGACTAGAGCGGAACAGATCCATTGGGATTCCATAACTGGCAAAATATATGGGGATCTGTTGTCCTAAAATATTAAGAGTTTCCTAGGCCATATTTATCACAACACCAAATTTTTCTCATAAATGCCGCGATGATCAACATGTCATAGTTGTTATTTGGCAAAAACACCACTGGAGCGGAAGCCCAAACTGACTCAAATTGTAAAGGCAATGCGCTATATGCTCCTTCTGACACAGTGCTGTGCATCCCTGAAGGTCCTATATACTACTTGATGGTCCACATCTGGTTTCATCAGAAGCTTATCCACCAACATGGTAGAGACTATGTTCACAGGGGCTCACATGTCTATGGTAGTGCAGATTTTTTGTGTTTTGAACGAAAATGTCGCAGTAAGTGCATTCCAAGTAAGAAAAACCATCATTGTTTATTAAATTTATGTCCAAGGGCTTTGTGTTACTCAAAAAGGAGAAAATGCTCTTGCCAACCTGAGGATACTCCTAGCGATTTTTTCTACCAGAATGGCTATGTTAACCCCTACTAAAGAGGCAGCATCTGTTAAGAGGATCCGCATTGCTTGTGTCATTCTGTCCCAGGATTTGCCATGCATATGGTTTCTGCTCGTCCTGGCGGATCTCCAAGCTTGAGGGGAAATTTGTACTCTCAGAAATGGAAGTGGGGATATCTGATGGAAGCTGTTGGTATAACAGATCATTCAATTGAGTTTCAAGTCCTACTTGAAGAGATGCATGGGAATATTTAGGGACAATTGAATTGGACTTAGCAGAGTAGAGTGTCCCATCTCTACTCCGCTTATGCTTTTCCCTGCTCAATTTTTTCAGTTGGCATTGCATACACTTGTGGGTTGTTAGGGCAATTTAATCGCATAATGTCCTCTTCATCCGCATTGGAAGAAGGTATTCATAAAAGGTTCACGTATATAGCTTGCAGTGGAAGGGCCAATTCAGAATTTGTTGGTATGGTTCCAGGGTCATGGACAAACTGGCGCAGCGTACTAAGCTGAAAAGGGTCCTTCAATTTGTATGAAGGATGAATATGTTCCAGAGGTTGATAGTTTGGTCGCTGTGGCCCATATCCTGATGAGTTTGATGCAGAGACATCAGAGATTTTCTGAGCTACATTAGGGGTGCTGATTATGGCAGAGAGTCAATTTAAGGTATTCACAATTCAAATAAGTCCTGCATCTCCATCCAAAATGTGAGACATAGCATTATATATTTCCCATTATGCTCTGATGGCTGCCATCATTGGTATACTGACATCTTCAGCGTATAATATGTTAGCTCCAGGTAGTACATGTGCTTTTGCTGATAAATGTTCTGTGAATTCTAACAGGGTCTTGTTTTAGTGAAACTGACAGTCAGGAAGTTGGCCTTCCATTGGGCCATCTTGGTCGCGCCCCCAAACAGCTAAAGAACAATCATTTTAACTTATTCATAGGATAATGAGCTATTTGGGATTGTAGCAGGTAACTTGATCAGCGCTTTCCATATCTAAGGCGGACAGCAACAGTTTTGCTTTCCGCTGATCAGAATTTCCTTCCATGGCAAATTCAAATTGCTTGAAGTAACCATGTAGATTTCTATCATGACTAAAGGGAGGAAGTTTTTCAATCCAAACGGCCTCATCTTGCTCCAGGCTTCTGCCGCAAGAAGCAGGCAAATTAGTTCCTGAGCGACTAAGGGAACCACCCCTAGTGAACTATCATATAGCCAGCCGGACAGACTCAGGTTAGTCAAAATGGACTCAGAGGAAGTAGTGTTGTGTGGGGGTTCATTGCACTGCCTGAGGGATATTTTTGTGCTGATCCATAGCATTCTTCCCCTGAATCACCACTAACTACACCACTTCTTCCAGCTCCAGCATTCTCCGCAAAATATTCATGGATTAACTGCTCCATTTTGAACTAATAGCATCTACACCATCCATCCTGGGATTCTTGTTGCAGTGTCTCATATTGACGTTGCAATTCCTGACATAAAATACGCTCACTGTTCAGTTGTTGCTCCAATGCTTGTAGTCACAAGAAAACTTCTTCAATTATATTCTGCATTTTTGCATGCTGCCAGTTAGTGTTACCCGCTTGATGGTTAGCATTGTTTATTTGGTTAAGGAGGGTGGCTTGTTCCTTTACTAATTCCTCATTGACCCATTGAAGGGTATCAAGTCATCCTTGCATGTCCACATACTCCATTGTCTCACAAATTGGAAAGTGGAAAAGCTTGACTGTGCTCCGCCTGGCTAACAATTTTCATTTGGGTAACACAACAGACTAGCTGAGATATTTGGAGGAATTTGACCAAAGGATAAGCGAGTTATTTGTCATTTGCTGACTTCTCCATTTGATGTGAAGTTGGGTTAATTCAGCTGTGATGGAACCAACTTGATCCACCAAGTGTTGTTCCATCAGTGTTATTTTTCCCTAAGCTGAGCAATTATTCCTTTGAGTGCTTTTGCCCATTCTGCTAGATCCACCATGAAGCGCTCAGTATTGCTTCCCAACATTGTAACATCATGAATCCATTCCACCAATAGGCCATGCAGATTCAACTGTTCTCCTATCACCCAGGGTAACTCTAGATTAAACTGTGTTACCAAATAGTCTATTCATTGGTGGACGTCCCTAACACTATGGTCCATCTGCACCAGCACCCCCTGCACTTCTGAAAAAGTGTGATTGAGACAGTTGAGCAGAAGTCAGGTATCATTTTGCTGTGCTCAAGCGAACTGTATTATGTCTTCAATCTCTATATTGTGGCGAGCCAGCACACACAGTAGTTGCTGAATTGATGGTTGCACATAAGCGATGAGATACTTCTCAATTATGTGAGTACCAAGGCGCTGAGTCAATCCCATTGTAGTTGCATCCAGATAGGACATGTACAGGGTGTAGCAATTTTTGGTCTCATTGGTTATAAAACAAACTCAAGGCATACTCCCATACCTTGTCCTCATATAAATGATACCCACACAACAACCACTTCATAATATCCTGCAGCTTCTGAGGGGTCACATTTGTGGAGTATCCTTATTGCTTGGTCATCATCTCAGGCCCATTTCCTAATTGTAGATTGATTATAACCTCATCATTACCCAGTTTGGTTACAGTAAATAATACCAGTTTTTTGTTAGTTGCCTCCTATAATTCTTTGGCATAACATGTGCAGAATCTGATCAAATTTTGTTATAATGAATATGCGCTTGACATCATATTCTATTGTTGAAGTACTACAGTTGACCAGTGGCCCCCTGTAGTGAGCACCACTGTTATTTCTCAGCATATAGGCTTGATTCTGCTGAGTCAGTTTGCACAGGGTATTAGCCACTTAGCAACCAAATTGGACAATATGAAGATTGCCAATTTAAATAAAACTCGATAAACTTATATATGGAGCTATTGCTCCCTATTTCAGCTTTTATTATTTAATACAAATTGCAGACTTATCTGCAACCATCTTATCACAGAAAAAAAGCTTTTTTCCAATCCTTTGTGTGACTCTTTATATCTTGGTTTCCCAAGACAGATGCATCCTTGGCTTGTTAGTCTTCTATTCATCTTCCTTTTTCTAGAAGCTCTTATTTATATTGAATCTCAGCGTAACTCCCCTCAAATTTTCTGAATGGTCATTATTTTGATTAATTATAATTTATATATCTTTTCCAAAAATCTTGAGGCTTGTCTCAATTTCCCCTCTGATCCACCAGTATGGGTAGCATATCATCCAGTCATATCAACTTCTCGACAGTTAGCATATGGGAAGAGATGTCTGTACTCAATGCATAGGTAAATGCAATACTAGATTGGGGTAGGGCTAGGGGGTAATGCGGGTTGGGTGGACTTGTGCTAAGTGTAATAATAAGTCCCTTTGAGGGACAAATTGGCCTGATGCATTAAGCAGGCTGGATGAGCCAGTATGCACACGTTTGCCTGCTGGGCAGAAAATGCTATCAGGTGGAGCACTGCTGCCCCATACTGGGGCAGCAGGTGGTGGATCCACAGATATAAGTGGAAAACTGATGCGGTATAGATGGTGATGGAAAATTAATGGTTACTTGTAATCAAAATTGCTTAAAAGTAATTTTGAGAGGAAAGAAAGTTTTTTACATATATAAATTGTTCAGCTGATCTAAATGGTCCAATGTATCAGTTATACAATTGGTATTTTTTTAAATTTATTTAGTTTTTAATATTTAGTTGAATTTATTGGTCAATTATATGGTAGAATTCCTAATATATCTATATTACATCATTTTTGGTTGATTTTTACTGGCCAATCTATGCTAAATTTACTGATTGCCATCTACTTAATAAAACACATTCACTGATTGATGTACTGACTGACTGACAACTGAAACCTTTGAGTCTCAGGGTCAATCTATTTGGGTGTTAGTGGGAATTGGTGAATATTATTAAATCTGAAACTATTGAGTCTGATATGTATAATCTATTTGGGTGAGTGGGTGAGAATTGCTAAATACTATCAAATAATCACTAAATTGCTCACTCAAAACTAAACAAAAATCAGTATTATAGTTTTATGTCACTAAACTAGCAGAATTTAACCCATCTGCTAATATTTGCCTGCCAAAGTATATTTGATTTTGCACAGCTCTTCAATGCTTGGATCTCAAGCTGAGTATTGCTTAGTGGAATTTGTTGAAGCAGTCCACCACGCTGATCTCAATGAAGAGGTGGAGTATTAGAATATTAGAGTTTTAAGTAGATTTAGTAGTTTGTATAATTAGCTCACCAGCCATGAGGGTGACAGCAAAGTTGTTAGTCTGAGTGGCTCAAGGGTAGAGCTAGCACTGCCTATAGGCTATATCACTGTGAGCCTATAAATAAACCCAAGCAACTCAGGGTAACTGCACTTATAAAACTATTTATTTTAGAATTATCTGGTAAGTTATAAGCTGGGTATAGTTTCAAAAAAAAACCTGTAACCACAAGCTAAGGTGGGGTAAAAATGATGTAACAGTTTTAAACCTGTTATAACTAGGATGAGCATAATTTCCTCTATCCCTCTTATCATTATTCAATTAATGATATGTATTTTTTAATAAAATAAAAAAGTCTGCTATATTATAAATACCATAGCAAAGCATGGGTATATTACTAGTCTGCAATAATTAATTTTATTAAATCTAGTTGAATTTATTGGTTAACTATGCTAGATTTATGGATTGTTATTAACAATAATTTATTTTGATAAATTTAGTTAATTTTATTGGGTAAAATTATATAAAAATGATAGGCAGCTATAATAATTTAAGCTCATCATACTATTATCTCATTCTTGTCTGGATTCTGAAAGTGTACCCCAGCCATAGGACATATCATGTCAAAAATCAGAGCATAATATTAGTGGAATAGAAAAGATATTACAACTAATCTTTAGTTATAAATAATCATATAAAAAAGGAACATCACACAATTCGCATGAAAGAATAAGTTTGGCGAGTGCGCTGGGGACCACCACTTGGCACGTAGCACCAAATGTAAAACATGTGTTCAAACCTTATTTGATAATCATGTTTAAATCAGAATCACTAATATATATAGTAATAATATTTAACTATAGACTACCAGGCCCGACACCTTGTCTAATAGGTACCCACCTCAGCATGATACCAGTTCCTATGAACCATCTGGCAAGAAATCAGGTTATAATATCAAAACAATTTATGCAAGAAAGAATTGTGGGATTAAAGTTTTAAAATCAGGTTACAAGCTTGATCTATAATTCAACTTTGGTACAGCTTTGTATTTAGCAAGCTGCATAATAGTGTTGCTCAAGCTTATATTTTACCAGAAGATTCCAATTGATTAGTTTAGATTTTATATCTTATCAAAATAATATATATATATATATATATGAATATTTCTTTGATTGTTCTATATGCATTCCTATATCATTCATCCAATTGTGATGAAATTTTCATGAGTTATGTGTATGCCCACAAAGGTTTCTGAATTTTAAAGCATTATTATTTTCATAGTAAAATAAATAGTTTTATATCTAAGAAGTGAAAACCCTATTTGATCTCAATGGTATTTACTATATTGTTAGGCTGAGCAGTTTAGTGTTTGGCTGATTTGATACTTTAAATGGTTTTGTTAAGTGTTTAATGCTTATCTGGCCAATTAGCAAGTTAATCTATATCAAAACTTTGAATCAAAACCCCTATTGATTATACAAATACCTTTTCTAGCATATCAGCTCAGCTTTGGCCTAAACTTAAATTAAAAAAAATGAGAAAAAAGAACCTCCTTTAAAAAAGCTCTAAAAAGTATGAAATAATCAAGAAATTGTGCCTCCTCAATAAAACCCTTTTTAAAGTTGGCACCATCTTCCAACCTGACTTATAGAATTTTACTCAGAAATAAAATCTATATCTTATACCTGGATTGGGTCCAAATGTAAACTATAAGCAACTTAGAATATACAGTGCTGAGTATATATATTATACATGCCTATTATAAGTCAGTTAAAATATGGTGCCAACTTCAAAAAGGGTTTTATTGAAGAGGCATAATTTCTTGATTATTTCATACTTTTAGAGCTTTTTTTAAAGGAGGTTCTTTATTTCTTAAAAAAATTTGAGAAGTTTCTTTTTCCCAAAAAACCTTTACTACCAGTTCTTTTCCCCCAAAAATTAGTGTATTTTTAAAAGTGGCTCTTTTTTCTACCTTTATTAAATATTACTATCTCTATATATCCTTTTTGACCCCTTACTATTTCTCTATAAAATTAAAACTCATTGTATATATTATATATAGTATCTTATAAACAAATATACTTATAATTTCATTTTATTAAATTTAGTTGATTTTATTGGTCAAATTATATTAAATTTACTGATTGTCATCAACAATACTTCATTTTATTAAATTAGATGATTTTATTGGTCAAAGTATGCTGAATTTACTGATTGCCATCTACATTAATTCATTTATTAGATTTGGTTGTTTTTATTAATCATTCTATGATAAATTTATTGATTGTTATCTAAAAAAATTCATTTGATCAAATTTAGATGAGTTTATTGGTCAAATTATGCGTAAACAATAGCCATCTATAATGATTTAAGCTCGTCCCGCTATGATCTCATACTGCCTGAATTTTGAACATACCCCCCAGCCATAGGATATATATCAAAAAGTGATTGCGCAAGGATTCGAACACTGAGCTTTATTAAATTTAAGTTTAGAGCCGAAAGCTGAGCCAATTATGCTAGAGAAGGTGCTTATAATAATAAGGTGATTCGAAGTTATCGCTTCACCGATGCCGGAATTAAGTTTATCCGGAGTTATATTAGGCCCGCAGGTATCCATCTCTTCCAAGCCCTTTTGATATATTTACTTAAATCAATGGACAGATGACCAATACTTACAAAAGTAAAACGGGACCTAAGTTTGAGCATCCTCTATTTTTGATGATCATCCGAATAGGTCCAGTATTTTCAGTTATGCACAAACAAACAGAAAAAAGAAAAAAAATATATTTACATACAGGTCAAATTGATAACATTCTCCTTTTTCAGTCAGTTAAAAAGTCAGTTGTTCAAATCCTAGTGCAATCACTTATCTTCTTCAACCCACAGGGCTAGGAATGGGATTTGCACATCACTTTCTGGGGTCACCCTTTTAAGCTCGGGACATTGTTTTGGGCTTTTTTCAGTTAATTGATAGAAAACATGATATCATATTTTAATTTGCTATCAGCAATGCTAAGTCTAAATTATTCATTGGAGTTGTAAAGTAAATCTATTCAGGTATAGTTCAGTGGTGAAACTGAGATTCGAAGCTTACCTGTTGCCAATTGGATTTTGAGATTTTGTTAGTAGAGCAAATTGAATTCTTAAATCTAACTTTACTACTTTACTACTTTCCACTCTGGAGAACATCCAATCGGAGATTTTGGAGTATCACAAAACTGAGATAAGATTGATCTCCAATTCTCTGAAGGTTTATTTATTTTATAGATGATTCGACATCAAATTTCTTGAATTTAATTTTATTATATAAAGGTATTTAAAACTTAACCATGAATTATAACCAATCAAAACATATAATTTAAGCTCCACTGATGAGCTTGCCATTAGATATCGTTGTGAATTGACTCCATAAAGCTTTTAACAATATTAACGCCCAAATAGCTATCATGTTTTTAGGTAAGTATATCTAACTTTTAATATATATATAGATTCAGTACTATAATATATAAATAGTTCAAAGCATTAATTATTTTAGGGATGATAGCCCAGCTTAAATTGCAGAATTATAATCTAAACTCAAAGGTTAGCACTTTTTAGTTTTTGTTTATTTATGATTTAGAAAAAAGATTCTCTATATAGTTGTTTTCCTTATCCTCACTTAGTTTCTAGAATTATATTTTTATAGTGAAGGTAAGTACTTTTTAGTCTTTGTTTATTTATATTTAGTAAAAAGATTCTCTAGATAGATATTTTCATTACCCTCACTTTTTCTAAAGAACTATAAGTTCACTACAAAGTTAAGTACTTTTTAGTTTTTAGGCAATTAAGATTTAGGAAAATATTCACTAGATTGTTGTTTTGTTTGCCCCCACTTAAATTTCTGTAGTCTGATTTTGACACAAAGGTAAGCACTATGTGTTTTTGATTTTTAGGATTTAGGAAAACAGTTAGTAGATCGTCATTTCTATTATCCACGCTTAAATTGCAGGTTTATAATTATACTGCGTAGGTAAGTATGGAAAAGAGTTTTTAGTTATTTAAAATTTAGCAAAAAGATTCTCTAGATTGATATTTTTATTATTCTGCACTTAATTTGCATAATTATAATTTCAGTGCAAAGATAAGCACTTTTTAGTTTTTAGTTATTTAAAGTTTAAGAAAATATTTACTGGATTGTTATTTTGATTATCCCCACTTAAATTGCAGAATTGTAATTCTAATGCAAAGTAAGCACTTTTTAGTTTTTGGTTATTCAGGAAAAATGTTCACTAAATATTTATTTTTATTAGTTTAGCAGTAAAAGTAAATTCAGTTAATAGTTTTATTTTTAATTTTTGATCTCAGTGACTTTCTTAAATTTAGGGAGTGGTATTGAGCTTATTTTAAGGTAAGTTGTTTATTGGTTTTACTTATTTTTTACTATCTAGAGCTATTAATCATTAAATTTATTAGAAGTTTGTTTTCAGTATGATTATCTATGATCTAAATTATTCATTGTTATCTTTTTGAGGTATGTTTTTTAATGAGTATGCTTATTTTTCACTAGATGTTTGTTTCCAGCATGATTATCTGTAATTATCAGAAATGGGTGCAAACATTTTTAAGGTGTATTTTGCTTCTTATTTGGTAATATTTTTAGTAAATTTCATTGATTTTGATTTCAGTATAAACTATTGTAATTTTCTGTGTTTTATTAATATCATCAGAATATATTTTTAATATTTTTATTTGATCTAATATAAAGTAGAAGGTTTGCTGATTTTGATTTCACCATAAGCTGTTACCATCCAAAATATTTGATAATATCATTATCAAGGTAAGTTTTAATTTTTTTCTAATTGATCTACTATAATATATCAATATATGAATTGCTTATTTTGAGCAGTGATAGATTGGTGGCAAATTAAAATTATGTTTAGTTTTCTCCAAGTTTTAATAGTTAACAATTTGATCAGTATAACAATTATAAATTTTGGAAAATATTACATTAATTCTATAATGACTATGTTAAAGTGTTTGCTCTTTTAATGTTTAGCTTATGCTGATATCTATTTCTTTAATTTCTACTATATATCACCTAATTAAAATAACCTTGAATAATTATATTTTAATCTTTCACTAAAGCACTTAGTTTTATTTATATACTCAGTTTATTTAAGTTTGTGAGCTTAAATTTTATTATAGAGTTTTTATTTAAAGTTATGCTACTATTTCCCCAGCCACAAAGGCAACAGCAAAGCTGTTGGTCTGAGTGGCACAAATGATATTTTTATGGTATTATACCATACTATCATAAGCATTTTGAACCTTAGAGTATTGCTTAGAGTTATATTTTATTAGTAATAAGTTAGCTCATAGGCCACAAGGGCAACAGCAAAGCTGTTATTCCAAGTGGCACAAATGATAGTTTTTTTAAGGTAAAATGAGGCTCAGAGCATAGCTATGGCACAGATACCGGAAAGGGGTTACCAGTGTAGCTGGTGGCCAAGTGGAGGCTGTGCCAATGAGAGCTCATGGCCATTAAATTGCAGATTTAATTTTCTCAACCCTTTCACTGATTTTCAAAAAAATCATCCATTTTTTTGGCCTTAAATTTGGCACAAATTTCTTAGCCAATATTCACTCTTTTTAATGACTTTGAAAAAGATGGAGGTTCTCAATTTATCCTGTATATATATTTTTGATTTTTTTCTGTTTGTTCATGTATAACTCTGAAACTACTAGACCAATTTAAATGATCTTTTTTTTAAAAAAGGGTATGATCCAACTATGATCCCAAATTTACTTTTATAAGTATTGGTCCAGTATCTGACCATTAATTTAGTAAGTACATTAAAATAGACTGGAAGTGATGGATTTCAATTGTAGGAATTTTAATCTCTGGATAACTTTATTCTGGCATTAGTGAAGCAATAGCTTAAAAGTAACTTTTGCTTAAAATAAGTCCTATGGCTGGAGGCATGTTCAAAATTCAGGCAAGTGTGAGATCATAGTGGGGTGAGCTTAAATCATTATAGTTGGCTATCATTTTGCATAATTTGAACAATAAAATCAACTAAATAATTTTTTACTGTAGATGGTGATCAGTAAATTTAACATAGATTGAGTAATAAAACTAACTAAACTTAATAAGAAAAAAATAAGCAGTATATATGCTTATAGGATACTAAATATACTGTATATACAATGAGTTTCACTTTTATAGAGAGATAGTAAGGTTCAAAAAGGATATATAGTATGGAGATTTTAATAAAATTAGAAAAAAGAACTTTTTAAAAAAGAAAAATAGCAAAGAAAGAACTGGGAGTAAAGTTTATTTTGGAAAAAAAGAGTTTCCTTTAAAAAAGGCAATAAATAGTATAAAATAATCAATAAATTAAACTCTTCAAATAAATCTAGTACTAAAAAAACTCTTCAAATAAACCTTTTTTCAAAGTTGGTGCCATATTTTAACTGAATTATAGTAGCATTTATAGTATATATACTCAGCACTGTATATTCTAAGTTGCTAATAATTTACACTTGGACTCAATCCAGATATAAGATATAATTTGTATTTGTGAGCAAAATTTTATAAATCAGGTTGGAAGATGGTGCCAGTTTCAACATGATTTATTGAGAAGGCATAATTTCTTGATTAATCATACTTCTTGGTGCCTTTTTAAATGAGGTTCTATTTTTCTAATTTTATCATTTAATTTAAATATATATAATAAATGTTTCTTTATTTGTCCCATATAAATTACTATACCATTTATCCAATTGTAATGAAATTTTGATAAGTTTTTATGTGCATGCCCTCAAAGGTTTCTTAATTATAAAAGATATTATTCTTATAGTAAAATAATCAGTTTTATAGTAAGAAGTGAAAACCCTATATATTCTTGATGTATTTGCTATATAGTTATAGCTGAGCAGTTTGGTATTTGGTTGATTTAATAGTTTCAATAGCTTTGCAAGTGGTTGGTGGTTTTAAGTTGATTAATAAGCTTGCAGGTTTTAGTAAGCACTTAGTGGTTGGTTGTTTAAATACTTTAATTGGATTTGGTAAGCTGTTAGTATTTTTTGGTCATTTTTATAAGTTTAGTTTGAGGTTATCAAGCAGTTAGTAATTGGTAGATTTGGTATATTTGATGGTTTAAGCTAAGTGGTTTATCTATGCTATGTATAAAATATAATATACTTAATTCAAATTATCTTTTATTAACCCTGAACAATGCTAGTTGATACCAAATTTATTATATATAATTCAAATTTAATCATTTCAAATGGTTTGTTTATTAAACATGAGTGATGCCAGATAACTCCACTAGTTTTTTTTATAAAAACTTGCTTTTAATATTCAAGGTGGGTCAACCTTGGGATAAATATACCACACCTAGAATTTTATATTCAGTACAGGTTTTGAACTCAAAACCTGCACTAGGGTGGAAGCAGTTTTACCTGCCCAGCTAACCACCCTTATGAAACTTACCTTTCTTTAAGAGAGAAATTAATAAAATGTAAAAAATATAAGGTAAAAAAATAATCAACAAAAAATTATACCAAAAAGTAAAAATTTCTTCTTTTCTAAATAATTACTTTATAATTTTTTTATTAATTATGACTGCAAGAAAAAAGTAAGGCATGTACACTTAAATACAATTATATTTAAAATTATACAAAGTACATAAATATATATAAGATATATTATATATTTATATTTTATAATATTATATATGTATACTATTATAAAAATCATATTTATATATAATACTTATAATATTTATAATGTAATAAATATATAATTTGATATATACAGTATGTATACAATATATATATCTGATATATATTATATAAATATATAGTATATATTATAGATATACATATATATTTTTTAATGCTTTAATTTAATTTAATTTAATTAGGGGAAGGCTGAACAGGGGATGGGCACTTCTAATAAGTAAACTATAAAAAACAACAGCAAGAGGAGGGCACCCCAGAGAAGCAAACACTATCTCCTGTTGCCAGCTGTGGGAAACCAGCTTACTTTTGCTTGCTGGTGCATTCCCCCAGCTAGTTTCCACAATTTTTTTAATAATAAAGTTTTAAATAAAAAGTGATGATAAAAATAGGATTTTGATGATTATTACCCGCACAATAAAGGGGAAAATGATGATCCTTGACCTCCAACTATCTAGTTTATAAAGTAATTTCAAAGGTTGAGGGGGAATTCAGGAATATGTTTGGGATAGCCTGCACAAATCCAAATTAGGAAATATGCAGGAACAACATATCATAGTTCAGTAACTTACATCAGGGCAGCAGAACAAAGGAAGTAGGATTTTGATTGGCCCAAATGTACCCATGAGGTAACATTTTTATAAACTTGAGCAAATCACGGCCCAAGAAATTTCTTGCACCTTGGGGGACCCCCATCAAGCCTATAAAAGGGGGTCCCTGCGCAGGTGCATTGAAGGACTTTGTTGGGATTGGGGGACTGCCTTCCGATGATTTTCCCAAGTCTGTGGTGAGGTCAGAGTAATATGGCCAGCTGATTTTACTAATGCCCATATGGGTTTTAACTGGTGATTCCCCAACTAATGGGGTTTCACTGAGAATTGGCCAGGGACTTTTGGCCAATTTCCTCAATTGTTTTATTATTAATTTTAATAAATGTGCTCTTAACAACATTGGAATATAGCAAATGGCCAACATTTCCCTTTTTGGCAGAACTTGACCTACAGCATTCTTATATTTAGTCTGCAAAGGTAAATGTCTGACACCAGTGGGAACGCTAAGAAATGGGAGGGGGTTACGTGTGTAGGGGCTTGCACCACTATAGAGCACATATGTAGAAAGGAGTCTGAAGTGATGAACCAAAACAGAAACCAGATGAGAACAACTGGTGGCAACAGAATGGTAGGTACCCAAACAACCAAGCCTGAAAGTGGTCCACAAGGTGTGACTGGAACTGGCGTACAGCTTCCTGAAGGGTGGGAGTAGAGCCTGAGTTAGCATCCAAGGCAACCATGTGGATAGTCCACATAGTGATTGCAACCACTAAGGCATGGAGGGAAGGTGGTATAGGGGAAACCAAGGACAAGGAGAAGATGTCCTTAGATAGGCTGAAGGGCTGTGTCTGATCCTAGTGAAAGAGATGCTAAACCTCATACCATATCACTTTCAAGGGAGGGAACTCTTCCAGGTGGTGAACCAAAGTTCCATACTGGCCACACATGGCACAAGATGAGTGCAAAGCGTTAGAGCGCTCATCAGTATGGTATACCCATCTCAAGAAGCACCACACATGGGAATAAATATGCAGTTGTATAAGAGGGTGGTGGGCATACTTCCAAATGGCTTTCTGGGTATCAAGAGAGTAGGGGATGTCCAACATGTCCAGGTAATCCACCCTGGCCATGACAGGGGACCTCATAGGTATTACTCCGTTCATAATGGGTTGTCCTTGTACTTTCTGGGTGAAGTGAGGAGTAAGGTGCCCCCTCTGGGCGGTGTGCCCACTGATGCAAATTTTTCACTCAGCGCTCCACATGGAAATGAGACTTTTTTGAAGTAGGGCGACATCCCATGTGGGCCCGCAGCAGAAGGGTATGAGGCAAGGTACTTTAACAGAGAATAGGGGTGGATAGGATTTCTGAGGCCCAGGGCACAGAAGAAGTTGGAGCAGGCCACGCGGGACCAGTGCTGGGCTGAGACCATTGGGTTGGTAACTGCAGAAATCCAGGTGCCAATTATATTAGTGGCGTGGACCTAATAGTTGAGCAGGCCCATGCCACCACTAAGGCAAGGGCCAAACATGACATCCAGGCGCACTGGCAGTGAGCAGCCTAACTAAAGCCACCCTTGTAGAAGGGCGTAAAATGACTTGAAGAAATAAGAGAAAGAAGTGATGGCGTGGGCCATAAACCAAACTTTAGAAAGGAGCATAGAGTTGGCTAGCACTACACTGCCTGTAAGGGAGGTCTGGCAGGCTTTGAGGGAAGCTATGCGTTTTTTAAATGTAAGTCTGGGGGAACGTCCCCTGTGTGTCAATCAGGCCCTCCTCCCGTTTCTGAGTAAAAAGGCTCCAAAGAGGGTGGCTGTACCCCTTATCAACTATGGCGACTCTCACCCACATGGTAGACAAGTGCTGGGTAACAGCCCACCCTCTTCAGATCCCTCCCCTCAGTGCCCTCACTCAACTCATCTGAGCTTGTATGCCTGATCAGGATAATTTGCACTGAGATCACCAAAATGAAGTTGATCAGTTTGAAAATGAGTGGAAATGAGCCCAATGATTGGAATCCACATAGTCTAAAAGGAATGAAGATTGATTCATTAGCCAGAATCGCTGACAGTTTTGATTTAGCCAACACCACAATCATCAAAATTAACCCCCTCCCAAAATCATCAGGGATGATCCTGACATGTGCAGGTAGCAGCATCAGACACCATCGACAATAGTTTGAAGCTCCCTTATGGCAAATCAGGCATTGCAGCCAATGCAACGCTTTTGACCAAACAAACAGCCCAGTGACTGGGCACGGGTGGGTTGGGCATCCCAAACCCGTTCCCAACCAATTGGGACTGCCCCTACATGGGGTGGCCTTGGGGGATTCCTGTTGCTCATTGGGCCAGATGCCATCACGCCAACCACCAGAAATGCAGTCAAGTCTCAGTTCATGCGTTTATGGTGAAACCAACAGTGACTCAGCCTGCCGCTGAATCCTTTGATGTTGGTTTCCAGTGAGCTTATCTGCACCCATTCCCAAATATTTGCCGGTTAGGTCAAACTTGAGGACCCAATCCCAGCTTGTTTCCTCATCAATTAACTACTATTTAATCAGTTGAATTGCACTGAGAAAATTGTTAGTCAATTTTTCTTTCCTTATTTTCCATTAAACATCCTTTCTCAAAATTGTATTTTTTATGTTGGAAAATAAAGCCGCCCTTTCTGCTGGCACTCACACACCCCTTGGGGTTAATGGCCATATTCATCTGGTATCTTATTATGTGCCTGTACAAGAATCTGGCTCACCAGTAGTTGTTGGAGAAACTTCTCTCTAGTTTCATATCCATCGTACCAGCAGCAGTGCCTTTGGCATTCTGGTTTGCCGTTCAGGTGCTCTAGCACCTTGGCCAGCAGGCCAGTCTAATTCTAACTTGCTGTTTGCCTGACATAATTGACCAACCATTATTCAAAACCATTTCCGCCTTTCTCATTGATATTGGCATAGCAATGGACCCTTCTTTTCAGCTGAACCAGGTTGTGAAGAAAATTTTACCTGTCCATAATAGCCTAGTTCCACTCAAAATGTCAAATCCACACCCCATAGTTACCACAGCTATTGTACCCATATCAGTAGAATCTGACCATCCAACTTGCAATGAGCTTATCCCCTTTGAACCTAGAGGTTCACCCTGACCCCACTATCATCTCTTCAGTATTACTGGATTCATCCACAAATACCAATAAAGAGAACTTCACTTTCTTCTTATTACCCATGAAAATTAGTGTTGGGTCCCACCACGTCTCCTTTAAGGCTTTTGTGGATACTGGAGCTGCGGGCAATTTTATAGAGTTGAACTGGCTCAACAATTAGAAATTGACCTGGATGCAGGCCCTTAGGTGATGGTTGCATCATCAATCTCAAAACTCATACCTAGTTCACCAGCCAGTTACATTCTCAGTACACCAGTTCAGCTTCTGGAATTGGTTCTCAGCAAATATGAACTTGGTGTTTCCAGTTATCTTATGAGTTAGATGGTGGTATCAGCAACATGTTAAGATTCATCTAGAGTCAAATATGTTGTCTTTTACCAATGATCAAACTGAGGAAGAATTTCCTTTAGTTGTACTTTCAAAAAACTCAAAGTTGTAGCTCCATAACTTCTCTCAATTCCCCTTTTGGGCCTTCCGTCCAATTTTCCCAAAGAATTGATGTGCTATTGTTGTATTTTTGATTCTGAGAAGGCGGACTGTCTTCCCCCTCACACCAAATTTGACTTGGTATTCTATACGACGGTACAGTTTGTGAATATCAACTACCCAATGTATCCCCACACAGTGGAGGAGGAGGTTGCGCTCAACTCTTGATTAGATGATATGCTTAAAATGGGTAGGTTTTTAAAGAGACATCGCCAGTTGCATCCCCCATTGTCTTTGCCAAAAAAGCTGATGGTTCCCTCCACCCCTGTGTGGATTATGGCCACTTAAACAAAGTTAATGTTCATGATCCCTATCTCCTGCCCCTGGAGCAGACAATCAGCCAACCAATCGCCAAATCTCATGTGTTCTCAAAATTGGATCTTGTCAAAGCCTTCAACCAGATTCAGGTTTTAGAAGGGAAAGAATAGCTAACAGTGATCTGAATGAAGAGAGGCATTTTCCAATTCCATGTGATGCCCTTCAGACTGAAGAATGCACCTGCTACATTTAAACAAATGATTGACAGTGTACTGAATGATCTCCAGTTCACTTGCGCGGTCACATATCAATGACATTCTAGATCAATACCAAACTCCCCAACAACATACAATTGACTTGAAGTGGTCATGGCTGCTTCAAACAAAGTGGTCTTGTTTATCAAGCCTTCAAAATGTGAGTTCTATAAAGAGGAAGTTACATTTCTTGGGAACCTCATCCTTAAGGATGGCTATGCAATTCCTCTCAATATTTTGAATGCTATATGTTAGATTTTGATGGTTGACTTGAAAATAAACCCTTTGAGAGAACCACCAATGCTAATAGATTAATCCCATTGATGATTACTTTGATTTTTCCCAATTTATCTGCATAACTAAATTCATTCTAAAACAACCTCAATTGTGCTTAAATAGTCCCAATTATCATAGCTAATAATAGCCATAATATAATCATATTATGGCCAATTATGGGTCCACTTGGGTGCAAAGTGGTCTCACGTCATTAACTAAATTGCACCTCCTAAATTAGTGCACTAATCTTAATGCATAAGGCGGAAGTTGGGTTTGATTATTGAATTTGATTTATTAAGCACATATACATAGACATCCCAAATAAGGGCGTACTTAGTGCTATTAAGAGGCCTGCTGACATCCCAATTAGGGTGCGTCATCTTTTATGGTCATATATATTTTTACCCCCATTTAT
Organism: Massospora cicadina; assembly: GCA_022478985.1. Classification (NCBI taxonomy): domain Eukaryota; kingdom Fungi; phylum Entomophthoromycota; class Entomophthoromycetes; order Entomophthorales; family Entomophthoraceae; genus Massospora; species Massospora cicadina. The sequence goes on along the minus strand of JAKSZP010018425.1, from coordinate 83,921 downwards.
TGTTATTTGTCAAGTTATGACATAGCTCTAGTTGGGAAGATTTTGATGTTGAGTTTGCAACCCAAAATCAGTCCCAAAAATGAGAATAAAATTGTTTTCAATTGGGCTGAAACAATTGTTATTTTTAGTCAATTCATGGGCTAAATTGATTTGAGGATTTTCATAATTATTGCCATGACCAGCAGAGGATTGGCATAACATGAATGGACTCATCTAATAAATGAGTTCAGCCAGGAGATGCCTGAGAGGTATATAATACTGACGCCTGGCCAATTAATAAAACATCATCATTTACCATTTTAATATTGATCATTAATAACTACTGTTACTTAGTTTATTAATTATTGTTGTCCATCTGTCATCTGTCTATTATTTGTATCTATTGCCGTTACATCTATATTAGATAGTTGTGTGTGTTTATACTTCCTGAAGAGAAGTACTCAGTTGCCTGCCAGAGAAGTAGTCCCAATTATAGAGGAGTAATTTCCTAAACTTTGTATGAAGACAGAAAGTCTCATAATTGTTGTTGCCAGTAGACTTAAGAACGGTGAGAGTACCAGAGTTACTTTGCTATTATCAAGGATTATCAGAGAATCTACTTCCCAATTACAAGCAGGAGCTTTAATTGAAAAGCGAGTTTTTATCCTCAAATTCATTTTTAAGTCATTTTAGCTTGCATCATCAGCTGAATACTTAACATCTTGGTGCTCACTCAAAGAAAAAACCAACTACCTTAATATGAATATGGATGATCAGCTTTCAGAATTTGTCCAAAAGTACAGCAACAACAAAATGGAACAAGTGATGTTCAGTTCATTGAACATTTTACATCAAATTGTTCCAACAATGAGGAGGGGAACGAGTACTCATTAGAGCTAATAGTGACTGGAACAGGCCCCACTTTACCCTCCAATCTGGCCAAGTTTACCAAAGCCAACATCAATGAAATGCTGGAAACTCTGTTTTGAGGCTACCGGGTTGGTTCTTTAACAATCAATCCAAGCTTTGGTCTATTTAAAATATAAGGATCTAGCACCGAAGAACGAAATTTATCAAAAATACAGAGAAGCCACCATGGCTGCTTTGGCCTGAAGACTTCAGGAGAGTCAGGCCAACAAATACAAATATCTAGTTAATTTTGTACAACCATCTATTAAGCATGCTCAACGCAACTTTGCACGTCAAAATCTTGAGCTTTCTCACCTTCATCATATTCAAGATGAGGAATGGTCAGCCCATGCTTGCTTATTAGAGAAGTTGGATAATTGCTTTGCAGAAGTGTGCAAAGCAATCGTTTTAAACACTGGAGCTGCAGCAGAAGCTCATGGCTGAATTGATGAGTTGGTAACTCAACTTAATAAAGGCGTCCCAATGATAGCAACACAAGTGCTAAACAATTTGGGATTTTTAAGTCAGTGGAAACAGGATATCACCAACCACTGAATCAGACTTGAGATGCAGTATCATTATGTTGTAGACAATATAGAAAACCTTCTACAACAGAGTCAAGATTCAAGAAAAACCCTTTGAGAGTTGGAGGAAAAATATATCAAATTGGAAGATTATATTTGGACCAAATTTTCAGCTACTCAGAGAGATATCGGTGCTTTAGCTCAGCTATCTCTTGCTACAGTAGAACAACCAGATAATTCAGATATAAAGGCCAAATTAGCTAACATATGGTTAAGTATTTCTTAAACTCCAAACTTCCAATACAATTTAATTTTGAGGAAAAACCAATATGAAGAGTCAACTGTCGCTTGCTAACACAAGAATGTCAAGAATGTTGGAAGAAATGAAGGCACTTATGGCCCAAGTGACATTAGCTTAAGCAGATCTCTCTCAAGCTAACAAAGAAATGGAGTATCTTAAGACTAATAGTTGCAAGTGTGCAACCAGTCTTGGGGGAGGGGAGGATGAAGAAGCAACTCCAAAGGCACACCAAAGTGTGCTTAAGAAGCCACATCAGTCCTGATTTCAGAAAACATAGTTGAATGATTTTGATGATTATCATGAGGCAGATGAAAATTATGGGACATATGTATTGAATACATGAAACATTCCTACGAGTACTTACTTCTATGCCCACTCAAGTCATTTGCAGTATCCCATTCTTCCCAAAGGTTCCCCAAGTTGGTCAAACTTAAGAAGAGATTCTGCCTCTCCAGTTAGAGACTCAGGTAGAGATGACTTCAAACCACTTAATGTGCCAAAATTTGATAAAGATGTCAATGTATACTCTTTCTTGAAGCTTTTCAAGAAGGCCATGAAAGGAGCATCCAATCATGCAAAAGCGACAGCCCTCATCAATTATCTGGACTCACACAGCATAGATCTCATAATGCCATATTTAGGGGAAGATTGGTCTTACAGTGAGGCCAGACAGGCCGTCATTAAGGAATTTGGTGGTCTCAAAAGCTGTCGACCTGAAAGATGGAGCTCTTAAATATCGAGTTTAAACCTAATGAGTCTATAAAAGAGTTTGCCAATTGATTTTACCATGAAGCTCAAGTACTCCTCATATCAAACATTATGACTGAATATGATGCATTGATCGCCATGGAACATGCTGTACAGCCCTATTGTGATTTGGAACAAGTAATGATTTCTGCTTTTAATTGTGATATGGAAACAAATAGACTTGTGGACTATTTACGCCGCTGTGCAAGAAGCTTTGAGGTGCCAAATCAGCCAAACAATCCACAATGGGTGCATCCTCAACAGAAATTTAGTAGTATGAGCCACAATCAAGAAAGAAATGGGAATCCCAAGGAGCAGAAACCCAACTGTCCCAAATCTAGTGCTATCACTTACCATCGTTGTGGTGAAAAGGGCACTTTTCCAGCAAGTGTTATGCCCAAATAGATGGGAAAACAGGAGTTAATGTGGCTTACAAAGTCAAAAAGGACACAGATTTGGGAAAAGGGCAGGTGGAGTAGAGGCGGAATGCTCTACTACCACCCATCATACTGAAAACTTTCCTCCCATCCTGGCAAACTTTTTGTGTCCAATTCAATTAGTGAAAATTCCTTACATCATATTATGGCTGATGATGTACATATGGTTACAACCAGATCCTGAAAAGGCCAAAAATCAGGTGAAGCCTCAGAAGAGGCCCAAATAGAGGTGGCCAAACCATATGCTAAGCAAATTATGGACCATGGCCTTGATCCTCATACTACTCGCTCTCATGACCTGCCCTCCTTAAAAGATGTACAGGTCACAATCCCTATGCAGACTCTGGCGGAAAAATTCCCTGAAATATGTTCTTGCCTCAAATCTCACTTGGAGTTTAACAACTACAAATCTATTCACTTAATAAATACTTCTGAACCATACTCTGAGTGTACCTATGCCAATATTGCTGTCAATAAAGTCCATGTTTGGGCCATTATTGATAGTGGAGCTCCTTTAAATATCATCAGCACTAAGTTGGTGAAGAAGTTGGGAATAGCCCTGGATGTTGCCCATAATCAAGAATTTGGCACTGCAGGAACACATACCACCAGAGCTCTTGGGGCATATAGTTCCTTATCTATAAAGATTTGGGTCTATAGTAGTATTTTTTCCAGCTATAGTATTACCTAATAAGAACTATGAGGTCCTTATTGGCACTGATTTTATGAGAAGATATGGTTTGGTCACTAGTCATAAGAATGTTATTTTAACTATTTTGAACCAAACCATCCCGATTTACTATACAAAAGATGCAAAATTAGGACTAAAGAAGCCTAATCTGCTTATTAATTTTGGCCTTTCAAGATGGAATAATCCCTATCAAATACCATAAACTAAAAGCATCGTCTCAAGGCCCTGCCAACACAAATCCATGAGTCTAAGAGAATACCCCTCTGAGCAAACAGGGAGCTAACTCTGGACTCAGGAATGTAGGCAGTAGTCCTGACTGGGCTAACAAATCAAACTCAGAAGGACTTTATGGCGAAGTTTATCAACCTTGGTCCTGAATTTGACTCAAACCTAATATGGTGCCTGGAAAATTATAACCAGACATCAAGAAATTAGTGCCCTATGTGCAAACATGCAGAATCGACCAATTTTTATCAAAAGGCACCAGGTGGTTGCCTATCTCCATCTTATTACTATTCCAGAGATTAAATATATCCAAAATTTTGGAACCCTGGATGAGCTAGGTCTTCCCAATGATGATTTGGATTATGTGCATAATGTCATACCTGTGGCTGATTTAGGGGAACTAAATGTTTATTAAAAGGACTGAGTTTGAGGATTTTTTGAGAAATACCAGAGATATTCGCCAAGGATGATTTCAATCTGGGTTGTACAAGAGGAGTGACCCATACAATAGATACTGGGGACCATCTACCTATCCAATTGAGGCTGATTAGGCGTTCAAAAACTGCTGAAGAGGTTGTGTCAAAGGAAATTGAGGGAACTTCTCAACTTTGGTATGTTGATGCCATCCAAGAGTCCATGGGCTGCCACAATTCTCATTGTAAAAGAAAGATGGGAGCAACATGGTTGTTATTGACTACAGGATGCTTAATAACATTACCAAAAAGGATTCCTATTTTCTTCCACGTATTGACGGTGCCCTAGACAGGCTTGGGGGTGCAAAGTTCTTCTCAGCGATGGATTTAATTAGTGGGTATTGGCAAATTGACCTGCCCAAAGCTGAGCGAGAAAAGTGCGCCATTATTACCCAAGAAGGGTTATTTCAACCAACGAGGATGCCCCAAGGACTCTGCAATGCTCCAGCAACCTTCCAGAGAGCGATGGACACTATACTGGGCGATATTGAATTGTCATATGTACTAGTATATCTAGACGATATAAATTTATTCAGTTGTACCTTTGATGAACATCTGGAACACCTGGAAGAGGTTTTCAAGAGGTTAGCAGATGCAAACTTGAAGATCAAGCCCTGAAGTGTCAATTCTTTAAGGACCATCTGGAATACCTTGGGTTTGTAACTGATATAGAAGGTCTTCAGCCACAACTGACCAAATTATAAGCAATAACTAAAATGAAGAGGCCCAAATATAAGCAGGATATTCAAGTACTTTTGGGTATTATCAGGTACTATTGCCAATTTATTGCTGACTTTGCTCAAATCAGAGAACCTTTATTTTATCAACTTAAAGATAAGGTCTCTTTTGAGTGAAATTTGGCCTGCCAGGAGGCATTTGACCAGCTTTGTGTGGCCTTATTAGTCGCACCAGTATTGCACTATCCTGACTTTGAACAGGAGTTTATTGTCCAAACTGATGCATCATTAACGTAATTAGAGCCTTTTTGTCCCAAGTTGGAGAAAATGACAAAGAGCACACAGTAGCCTATGCAAGTCGGACCCTAAATGCCCATGAAAGATGTTATACTGTGACAGATAGAGAGTGTTTGGCAGTTATATAATCCTATAATCAGTTCTGAGTATACCTTCATGGAGTGCATTTCACCGTGGTTACTGATCGTGCATCCCTAGCTGACTTAACAACTTAAAGGAGCCAGAAGGACATTTAGCTCACTGGGCACTTAAGCTGCAGGCTTATGACTATATTATCAAGCACTGGGCTGGTGCTAAGCATCAGAATGCTGATTGTTTGTCCCATCTGCCCATTGTGGCAACCCTCAGTCAGCCTGCGGATGCCTTTTTTCAGAAGATGGTTAGTGAAACTTTTGCCAATGAGCCCAAAAAAGTACAAAAAATATACTTTGAATTAAGAAAGGATACCCACACTGAAAAAGGAGTCTTATTCAAGGTGATTGATGGGAAGAAATATATATTTTCACATCCCTCAGATTGAGCAGATCTAATTTTGGCTGCTCATAAAGCCACCATCCACAGAGGCTTTAAGAAAACAAAGGAGCAGCTCAAGCAAAATTACTATTGGAAATCGATGCATTTTGACATCCATGAAACTTTGAGCTGTTGCCAAGAGTGCCATGGGGAAAAACCCTTTCAAACAGCTACTTCTTACCAGCTTGTATAGTCAAATCCGCTTAGCACTATATCTATAGATGTGGTTGGACCCCTCCTGATTAGCAATGTGAAAGCCAAATATATTATTGTGACAATTGATCACTTAACAAAATGGGTCAAAGACAGGCTATTCGGGACTTTGAGAGCCTCAACAACTGCTAAATTTATATTGGAGCAAGTTATTCATCAGCACGGATGTCCTCAATTCATATTAACAGATAATGGCACAAATTTCACTGCAGTTATTTTCCAAAAGATCAATGAATTAATGGGGGTGCGTGGTGTTCTATCAACTCCATACCACCCAGAAAAAAATGGTGCAGTGGAACGAGTTAATGGAACACATGTCAATATCCTAAGAAAACTGACTTCTCAGAAGCCCTCCAAATGGAGTACATTCCTTAGTTTGGACATTTTTGCCTTCAACATTTCTTACCATTCTGCCATGAAGATGTCTCCTTTCTAACTTCTATATGGAAAGCATCCAGACTTACAACTATTGTTGTATTCCTTGCTACAAGAACCCCAAGAATTGAGCTATTCTCAGTATGTCAAGAGGATTGCAGAAACCTTAATTATACTGCAAGCCTAGGCTTTTGATAATAACTTCAGACTTTGTAAGGCCTGACATGAAAAAGATCAAAAAACTGATACAATCTGCATAAATTCACTGTGGGGGATGAACTATTATTTTGTAATAACCATGTTTTGGGCTGAACTCACAAGTTAAATTGCATTTGGTTCAGCCCATTTGACGTTATAGAGAAAACTTCAAACATTTCCTACACTATTAAGGAGAAAGTTTTGAGGCATGTATATAATCAACTCCATGCTAAATTCCTAAAAAAATTTAAAAAGTGGACCAATTAAGAAGAGAAGAATTTCAAACATAAGTATATACAAATAATTGAAAATAATAGTTATGAGAAAAAAAATCACAATATGAAAAAAATATATATAATAGCAGTAAAAAATTTTATCTATCATCTATATACATAATAAAAAAGAATAAGATTTTGTATTCCAATTAATAAGAAAATTATAAATTTTAATAGATAAAAACAAAGTTTATTCCTCCATTTAAGGGGGAGTAGCAACTTGGAAACTAATCCTTCATCTTCATGCGCCAATTTGGGCCAATCTAGTGGCTAAATAAAAAAACCAGGGCTGAATGGACATCAATAAATTTGAAAAAATATAAAATACTTGAACCAGGTTTTAAAACAATCTAAAACCATATTCATATACTTTTTTTGTCTAATTAAAAAATAATGACGTTGTTCAGGAATAAGAGCATTGAAAAATTTCTTATATGCTGATGTGTTGTTGTTTACAGATATGAAGAGAGAATTTGGGAAACTCAGGGTTTATATTCCAGTCATGTGGGGGAAATGTTAGATTTTGATGGTTGACTCAAAAATAAACCCTTTTGAGAAAACCATCAATGCTAATATATTAATCCCATTGATGGTTCCTTTGATTTTTCCCAATCTATCTGCATAGCTAAATTCATTCCAAAACCACCTCAATTGTACTTAAATCATCCTGATTATCATAGCTAATAATAGCTATGATATAATCATATTTTGGCTGATTATGGGTCCACTTGGGTGCAAAGTTGTCTCATGTCATTAAATAAATTGCACCTCCTAAATTAGTGCACTAATCTTAATGCACTAAGGCGGAAGTTGAATTTGATTATTAAAATCAATTTATTAAGCACATATACATAGATGTCCCAAATAAGGGCGTACTTAGTGCTATTAAGAGGCCTGCTGACATCCCAATTAGGGATGCATCATCTTTTATGGTCATATATATTTTATTCGCCATTTATTGTTATTTGTTGAGTTATGATATAGCTCTAATTGGGAAGATTTTGATGTTGAGTTTGCAACCAAAAATTGTCCCAATTATGAGAGTAAAATGCCTTAAATTGGGCTGAACAATTGTTATTTTTAGTCAATTCATGAACTAATTTTCTTGGGTATTTTTCATAATTATTGCCATGACCAGCAGAGGATTGGCATAATATGAATGAACTCATATAATAGATGAGTTTGGCCAGGAGATGCCCAAGAGGTATATAATACCAGTGCCTGGCCAATTAATAAAACATCATCATTTACCATTTAAATATTGATCATTAATAACTACTGTTGCTTAGTTTATTAATTATTTTTGTCCATCTGTCATCTGTCTGATATTTGTATCTGTTGCCATTATGTCTATATTAGATAGTTGTGTGTGTTATACTTCCCAAAGAGAAGTACTCAGTTGCCTGCCAGAGAAGTAGTCAATTATAGAGGAATAATATTCTAACCTTTTTACAAAGACAGAAGGTCTCATAATTGTAGTTGCCAGTAGAATTAAGAATGGTGAGAGTACCAGAGTTACTTGGCTATTATCAAGGATTATTGGATAATCTACTTTCTAATTACAAGCAGGAGTTTTAATTGAAAAGCGAGTTTTTATCCTCAAATTCATTGTTAAGTCATTTTAGCTTGCACCATCAGCTGAAAACTTAACACTATCCACAAATGGCCTACCCTGACACAGAAACAATTACAGAGTTTTTTGGGAACCATCATTTTTCTGAAAATTTTTCCTCAGCTCTTTCCCAGTTGGCAGCCCTGCTCAACCACCACCACCAGTAAGAATGTACTATTTTATTAGATACCAAAATGCCAGCAGGCTTTTGATTCGATCAAAGAAGTGTTTATATCCCTTCCATCCCAAAACACCCAGATCCTGCTAAGCCATATATTGTTGCATGCGATGCCTCCTTGGTGGCAGTAGGGGCAGTCCTGCTCCAAGAGCATGAGGGCTTGGAACATCCAATTGCCTACTTTTCCCAAAAATTTACTTCTATGGAGAAATCCTGAGCCATCTATGATAAGGAGCTGGTAGCTGTGGCATGGGCAGTGACTCATTGGCGATACCTGTTATAGGGTGCTCAGCATGAGTTGACTGTTTGCACAGATCACCAAGCTCTCTTGTATTTCCATAAACCTCAAAAATTGGCACATAGGAAAGCTGATACCTATCAAGACTTGTGCAGTTTTAATTTCAAATACAAATTCATAAAAGGTGCTGTTGAGAATTTGATATGACTGGACGATAGTCTTGGGACATCCAGGCGGAAACCGCCAAACACAGCATTACAAGTATTTGATTGCTTTGAGATGAGGCGATATTGGTATATAATGAGTTTTATTGGACATAATGAAATTATTGGATTGCCTCTATATTAGGTAATAAGGTGATAAGGTGATGTTGATGTTTGACAAATATGAAGTAAATCACCTACAAATAGGGCGACAGAGGATTAAGAATAATAAGCCAAAATTTGAGGAAATTGGCGGAATAGAATAACCCAAGCAATGAGAAGTAGTATCGCTTGCAGCTGATGTATATAAGCGAAATAGGAAATTGAGAGAGGTAGGTTTTTGATAGGCAGACGAGATGAAACAGTAAGAACGCTGTATATATAAAAATAAATAAAAGCACTGTTTGGGGCAATTGCTCCTATTTTTAATATGTTCTAATTTTAAAATTTAAATTTATTGCGGGAAGGCCAACCATGGGACGGACACTTCTGAATATGACTCAGGAAAGATAAACTTAGTACCAGGGGAGGCACCCCAGAGAAGCGATGCTATCTCTTGTTGCCAGCGGGAACGCCACTTATGGGGAGGGGAGGGAACGTGTGAAGGGGCCATAGCCACTATTGAGCACGTGTGGAGGAAGGGGTCTGATTTGATGAACCAGACTGGGAACCAGGAGGAGACCAGCTGTCGGCAACGCGGTGGGAGGTATCCAAACATCCACGCTTGAAAGTGGTTCACCAAATGAGACTGGAATCTGTGGACAGCTTCTGGGAGGGTGGGGATGGAGCCAGCGATGGCATCCAAAACAATCGTGTGGATAGTCCACATGGCGATTTCAACCACCAGCGCACGGAGGGAGGGTGGAAGGGGGAGGCCATTAATGAAGCAAACATATCTCTTGACAGACTGAAGGGATGCGTTTGATCCTGGCCCAGTAGACGTTGGACTTCGCGCCATATCATTTAGAGGTGGGGCACTTCTCCAGGCGGTGGAACAGCGTTCCATATTGGCCACACACGACGCAGGATGAGTGTAAAGCGTTAGAGTGCTCATCTGTATGATACACCCGCCTCAGGCAGCGCCAAACATGGGAGCAGACTTGAGGCTGCAGCAGAGGATGGTGTGCGTATTTCCAGATAGTCTTTTGGGTCTCAGTGGAGCAAGGGATGTCCATCATGTCCAGGTAGTCCACCCTGGATAGGACATGGGGTCGAATGGGGATCACACCATTATGGATGGGGAGCCCCTGTACCTCTTGTGTGAACTGAGGAGAGGGGCGGCCTCTTCGGGTTGTATGTCCACTAATACAAATTCTCCACTCTGCGCTTTGCATGGAGAGTAGGATTCGTTTGTAGTGGGTTTTAGTCCCGTGAGGACCTGTGGCCAATGTGTGTGATGCGAGGTATTTCATCAGGGAGTGGGGGTTTGATGGATTGTTGAGGCCCAAGGCTCAGGAGAAGTTGGAGCAGGCCGCGCGGGACCAGTGTTGAGATGGGAGTGTAGGAGCGGTGATGGCCGCGATCCAGGTGCCCAGGATCTTGGCAGCATGGCTTTGAAGTCAAGCAGGCCCATACCACCTTGATGATGAGGGCCAAACATGACCTCTAGCTGTACTGGTGGAGGGCGGCCTGACCAAAGCCATCCTTGCAGCAAAGCATACAGGGATTTGAAGAAGCTTGGGGAGAAGGGGATGGCGTGGGCTCCGAACCAGACTTTGGATAGGAGCATAGAGTTGGCAAGAACAACCCTGCCAGTGAGGGTAGTAGGGTGGTCTCTGAGAGAGGCGATTCGCTTCGTCACGTTGTCCAGTATATGGCACTCCATTACTGCTGACGCATATCCGCCTGCCTCCATCCACACGCCCAGATGGCGCACCAGTCCTATGGTAGGACGTGGAACGAAGGGGAGCACCAGTGGAGCGGTGTGTGTTGAGTTAGTAAGGTGTGGACGTGGGCGAGCAGATGGGCCGGGTTGGGAACTAATTGCTGGGGCCCAGCAGTTCTAAAACTGACCAAGGAGGATGATTTCAGTTTTGGAGGCGTTCAGTGCCGCGTTGCTTACCCGGGAATATTCCTGGATGAGGGCTTTAAGCGCGCGTGCATCTTTGTTATTAGACACCTCCACCACGCAATCATCTGCAAATGCCATCATCTTGACTGGGGTTTGGCCTGGCACATGGACCCCATTGAGTTGGGCCTTCACATTTCGCAGTAGTGGGTCAAGGCTGAAGTTGTATAAGAGTGGGCTGAGGGGGTCCCCTTGTCGCAGGCCCCTTTGAGGGCGGACTACTTCCGTTAGGAAGCCAGGGCCACGCACTGCCATTGTTGCAGATTCCGTGAGCAGCATCACCCAGTTTATGAAGTGGGGGGGTAGGCGGAATTGATGGAGGCAGGCCCTAAGGTATTCCCAGTTTACTCTATCATAGGCCTTTTGTTGGTCCAAGAATACAAGTGCCCCAGAGGCTGTGGACTGACATACATTAGCCACAGAGTGCACGTTATCCCAAATTGACCTTCTGGGGATGAAACCAAATTGTTCTGGGGAGATGGTGGCAGATGCTACAGTCCCTAAATGGTTAGCCATGATTTTTGTTAAATTTTTGGTGTCTGTGTTTGTTAGAGAAATGGGGCACCAGTTGGCTAAGTCAAGCTTATCCCCTTTCTTGAAGAGTGTGACAGTAAAGGCCTCATGTCCTCCTGGTAGGAGGCGCATTTTCAACAGGCTTTGGTTATGTGAGTCTAGCAGCAATGGGGATATATATTTGAAATATTTTTTGTAGAACTCATATGTAATGCCATCTGGGCCTGGGCATTTTCAGTTTGGCGCACCGTGAATAGCTGTCCATAATTCGTTCAGAGTAATTAAATTCATTATTTCCGGGTATCAGAAAATGGTGTGGATATGAGCTCAGTCGAGAAATTCCACCATTTCAGCCAGCTGAATTGGTTTGGCTCAGTATAACTCAGAGTAATATTTTTGCATTTTAATTGCCACTTCAGCCAGTGTGTCCACAGTGGAATTATCCGATCTTCACACCTGTGTGCAGGCCACACTCTGGCGTGGTGCAAAATTTTTTTAAAGAAGTATGCGGTGCACTTGTCACCTTTAGTGATGCGTGTGGCCCTGTATTGGACACAAACCTGATGTTTGCGTTGCCTTTCGAGTGCGTTGAGGTGGGCGGCTGCCTCCGCACACTTCTGGCCCCATGTGGGGCTGTATCCTGTGGCTGGAATGTTGGACTCCAAGTGGGCAAATTCCGCCAGAGCGCGCGAGATAACTGCGGATGTGGCTTGTGAGCATCTGGAGGAGAGATGGCGATAGTGGCGGATGGTGTCCTCTTTGAAAGTTGCCCATGTGGAAATGGGGTCCGCACAAAACGATGCAACAAACAATTTTGCCATAGTTGCCTCTTCCACCCATGTGGAAAATCCTGGTGACGCGAGCTCGGGGGGCGGATTTTGCACCAATGTGGGGCCTTTGCAACTGTGATGGGTAAGTGGTAGGTTATTGAGACCAGTTGGTGGTTGGAGAATTCCATTTTTGTTGTTTTGAAGTGGGAGATGTGGGGTTGGAATTTCGCCGGTGTTAGAATAAGGTCAATGTGGGTCATGGACCTTAATTGGCCGTTGTGGATGTGGGGATGCATCATGTTTTTGAGCAGTGGGGCATGTCGCGGCAGCGCATCCATTAACCCAAGGGTGGCTTTTAGAATGCGTAGTTCTACATGACCCTGTGGGGTGTGGGGTGAGGGCAGCCACCGGTCAGTTGGTGAGGTTAGCCAACAGTTCATGTCGCTAACTAGGAAAGAATCAGGGGGTAGCGGGAGGGATTTGACCAATGAGAAAAAAAATCCTGACGCTCATGTGCACTGTTTGGGGCATAGATGTTGACGATTGCGTGCACAACATCAGCCCACAAGAAGGTGATGGCGAGCACTCGGCCATTTAGGAATGTTTCTGAGGATATGAATTTGAAAAAGTTATTTTTCCAAATTAGCACCCCACAGTGCTTTGACCAAAAGGATAGGGATGGGAGGAGCATTGTTTTCCAAGCTTCCTCAGAACCTCGTGGACAGTGGGACTCCTGGATGGCCAGGATATCCACAGGTAAATTGTGCTGTAAAAAACTCAGTTTCCTAGCTCAGGATGGGGAGGCCTTGAGTCCAGCGATATTCAGCATCCCTAGAGTGAAGGCTTCCCCATTGCACCTTAGGTGCGAGGGGTGGGCCCCTGGGCCCACCATCCTCTTCAAGGTCCCCACGGGCTTTCACAGCAGCGTGGGTGTTAGCTGCAACGCTATCAGGGTTTTTGTTAATTTTTGTGGAAAGAGTCACGTTGGCTTTGGCCTTCACTTTTGTTTTCCCAACGTCGGACAAATTTTTTGCGGTGCAGATAAGTTTGGTGCACCATCAAGCGGGGCAAAATTTTTTTTTCAGTTGGTAGGTCCCAAGTCAGTTTTGACCGGAGCTTGGGTGCAGCAATTGGGTGAGATTGAATCTCCCATAGGATCCTCAGATTGAGTGGCCCACTTGGCATGGGCTTCCCAATCTGATTGGGTGATGGATTCCCAAGTCACTTCCGCCGCGAAGGTCTCCATGTCCTCCTGGCGTTGTGAGTGTGGGATGGTGGTGGTGGCCTTGGCCGCTTCCTTGGCCACGGCCCTATGGGCCTGCTTGGCCTTCTTCCGCTCCTGCGGGGAGATGGGCTTTACCAATAGGTAGCAGCCTTGTGCTCCCCATGGGAAAGCCTCCTTGGTGCTTGCAGTTGGTTCGTAGTGCGCCTCTCTGCTGGCCATGGCCGCCGAGGGGTGCTCTTGGAATGTGACGCCCTCCTTGATGGGGCATGCATGCGCCTTATGGCCAAATGCATCACAGTGGGTGCAGATGGAGGGCGCGCTGTCCACGGTTACCTGGAATGGGTGGGTGGTATGCCCTGCGATGTCAATAAAGGTGGAGTGCGGGATCTGGGTTAGGTCCTTCACAATCTCCTCAGTTGGGTCAGAAATGCAATGGCTTTGCCGGTGCACAGGTGTGGCATCAGTGTGAAACATTGCATTTCAAAAGATTGTATTTTACCATATATGGTGAGACCATCTTTCAGGTGTTGCTCCAAAATGTCACGTTTTACCATAGTAGGCAAAAAGTCAAACGTGAGGAAAATTTGGTTTAATTTTGTCCATCTGGTGCGTTTGGTTTCAACGACCTGTTGCCCTTTGGGGAGGTCGACCACTATGCGCACCACTGCAGCCTCATCTGCTGCTATTTTGCTTTCGAAACCTAGGTCTAGCTAACCACGTGACATGGAGTGAGGTGCAACGTACACCGCAGTCGGGAAAATTTTGTGTACATCTTCATAAAATTTTTCCCATAAGGCCGTTTTTGGATGTCAAGATACACACGGACTCCAAATTCCACCAACAAAAGTGGCTGGGAGTGTGGCGTGTTGATGTACTGGTTGCATTGTGCTTGCCACGCGAGTATCTCTGGGGAAATTGTGACCACCGGTTTTTTGAGATTTTTGTCTATTCCACCAGATTCTCCGGGGCGTTTTCGAACGGTGGAGGCCGCGGGCCTTCCACCTGCTCCTCTCGCCTTGCTTGCCCAACTGCTCCCAGACATGGGCGCAGACTAATCTCCTCTGTGAGATTATCAAACTAGATTTAGTCTTGAATTGAATAGGTTGCAAAAGTGTTTGCAACGAAAAAGAAAAGTTTTTATTTTTAATATGTTTCTAAGTGTGTCAAAAGAACTGACAATCTCCACATTGTCTGTCCATTGCTCAGAGGGCTTTACCTGTGCAAATAGTTCAACGGTTCCTAGCAATACCATTCAAAATTACAACAGGTGAGCTTAACATACTTCCCAATTTTCTCAGCTGCAATCCTGCCCACTGTCCCCCAGATATGAAGGAAGTGGATCTCGTTACTGTGATTCCTGCTGCCAAAAGTTTGTCAATTGTTCCCCCTGTCATCTCTTCCGCCACCCTTACTCCCAACGCCCTGCTTGTTGCTCAGGTCTTAGCTGGCCAAATAACCTGCCCAAAGGGGTGGAGTTATTAGAGCGATTGGTCCTTTAAATTTATAAACATTCTTTGTAATCCTGGGTGGAGGGACTCAATTATTTTAAGTCGCGAATTTGGGTTCCCCCTCTCTTCTGAGCTGAGGCATTTTGTGCACATCATGACCCTCCCACGATTGGCCATCCATGCAAAAAAATGCAACTAATTGATAAAGCAAACTTATAACTGGGCGGGATTAACTAAGGAAGTTTCAGCTTGGATTGCAGATTGCGTTACCTGGGCTTAGGCAAAGTCATACTGCTCAGGAAGTAAGGGTCTCTTACACCCATTACAGCAGGCGGAGGGTCCATGGGCATTGGTACCCATGGATTTTATTGTCAAACTCCATCGTTCTAATGGGTTTACAGCAGTGATGGTGGTGGTCAATCGCTTCACCAAGTTTTCCCTATTTACTCCCTGTACTTCTGCAATCACGTCCAAAGAGACTGCTCAGCTCTTTGTACGCCATGTGCTCTCAATGTTTGGTCTCCCACAGGAGATCATTAGTGACTGTGGACCAAAATTTTAGCGCAGTTTTGGAATGAGCTTTTATCCATCCTTGAAAACACCCCTTGTCATTCCACCGCTTACTATCCCCAGTCCAACAGACAAACCAAGCGGGTTAATAAAATTTTGGAACAGTATTTGAGTTATTACGCTTTGGCCACCCAGGATACTTGGGCCAATGTCCTCCCTCTTGCCAAATTTGCCTATAACAATGGTACTCACGCTTCAACGGGGAATTTCCCTATGAAGCAACGTTAGGTTATAATCCCTCCTTTTCAGTCAGTCCCTGTATACGCCCAGAGGTTCCTGCTGCCACAGATCATGTTGAGCATATTCAGTCTACCTAGTCATTAATGCGGGAGCATCTCACAAAGGCTATCAGTAATTATAAATGGTTTGCAGATTGCAAATGGCTTCCTGGTCACAATATTGTGATGGGCTCTCATGTTATGGTAGACACTCGCCATTTGCAGATGCTGGTACCTTCCCAGAAGTTTGCAAGCAAGCATTCAGGTCCCCACCTGGTGGAGGAAGACTTGAGCAATGATGCTTTTCAGTTGGAATTGCCAGCTCATTGGAAACAGAACCCCATCTTCCACGTGTCTCTGGTGTCCCCGTTCAAGGGGATTGTCCCTGCCAAACCTGAACCAAATTGTGATAGAGGGTGCAGTTGAAGTTGATGTGGAAAACATTTTACCATCCCACAAATCCTGGCAGTCAGTTCAGTTTCTCGTGGCCTGAAAAGGGTATCCAGCTTATGAGAACAGTTGGGTTAAGGCTTGCAATTACGCTAACTGCATAGAACTGGTTGAAGCATTTCACAAATATCACTTCAACGCCCCCCATCCCCCTCAAAAGTCACAATATAATTTATTCAAGGTACGCCGACCAGGGGACAGACAGTACCAAATCACAACACCCAAAACGACAAAATAAAACTACTAACCAAGTGGGAAGCGGAAACTGCTAACCCACCATGGCAGAGGGGTTGGGGGGTTGGTTTTCAGAAAGACCCGCCTCAATCATGGGATGTTGGTTACAGTACCAAACCAGAGCAGAGAGCCAGGGCGTTGGAGCATCTGCATAGTGGGGGTGGAGGTCAGCATAGTAAGAGTTCTCCACTTCCTCATCAAGATAATGACGGGAAAGTGATTCAACAAAAGCTGCGAGGAGAATTTCAGCTTCTTTGCGGGCTTCAGGAAGTTGGGTGAAAAGGGAGATACTGTGGCGGGTGATTTTGGCTGAGGGGTTGAATGAAGCAAGTGTTGCGACATTCATAACAACAACTTCAGCATCATCGAATAGTTTCAAGATGTCACTGCAGGGAGATTCAGGGAAGTTGGGGGGGAAGAAGAGGGTGGGCAGGCCATTATGGAACTGAGCCACTGACTGAGCCACCGCAGTGCATAGTTCCGGGCACTGAGGAGAGGCCACCGCAGCTAAGGCGAGCTGGTGGTCACTTTGGAAGGGGGCTGTATTGGGCAGAGGAGCAAAATGGCGAGGGGTAGGGGTTTCATCAAAGTCAGGAAGGAAAAATTCTTCCTGACCATAATCAAATTGGCAGAGAGGTTGACCTGTATGCTTACTAATGAGGACATTACCTGATTTGTCAGTCTCAGCCAATAGATCCCATGGATTTTGGTTCACTGGAATAGTGGCGTTCAAATTTGGGTGGGTGGGATTGGGCGAATGGGCGGCTTCTTGGGTGCCAATGGTGGTCCAAGCATTGCTCTGATTGGCTGGGGTGGATTTAGGTGGGAGAGTGAGGCTGGAGGTTTTGGGGGGCTTATTTTCCATGAAGGCCCACTGAACGAGATTGGAGGGTGGGAGGGGGCAGCAAAGCGCCTCATACTGAACCTCCAGAGGGAGGCTCAGAAGCCGCAGCAGCGGAATTGGCCTGAGGGCACACTTTTTTGCATGGTTGAGGCCAAAGCAGAGGGAGCAAATCTGCCTACCATTATCAACCCGAGCCCAAAAGAAATGATCAGGCGCTGCAGCCACACTAGCGCAGGGTGGGATTTGTTGGGCTATGGTAGGGTGGTGTGGGATGATAATGGCTGTTGCACGAGGAGCAGCAAGGCGCTCGACACCAGATGGAATGGCAAAGATGAGGTCGGGCTGAGTGCCATAAGCCATAAGCCCCACGACCAACTGGTCATACAAACCTGAGGTGGAAGGCGGGATGGGAGATTTGCAAAGGATACCACCAGCGTGGTGTCTGAAGGGAGGCGAGTACGGGTTGTGGGAATGGGGTTTTTTTTATAAATTAGAGGAGTTTGTGCTGCCGCTTCAGCATCCTCCTCAGATTGGAACCCAACGTCAAAGTAGCCCTTAAAAGGGAAGAAGTCTATAAAGCCAGCTGGCGCAAAGGCTGCAGTGGCTAGGTCAATAATTGCCTTACTGGCATATGGGAACAAACGCCCATAGTCCACTATAAGGCAATAGCGAATGGCGGAGCGAGGGAGGGCGAGGGGATGGGGGCGAGAAGGGTGGACGCGCGCCAGGTGAAGCGCTAAGTCCCGTGGGGGGACAAAACGGCTGGAAGCAGCGGGCGGGCTGTTTGAGCCCATATGAACGCGCTTACCTGTGGGGCAGAAAACACTTGGTGGGGGTGCACCGCTGCCCCACACTGGGGTGGCAGGCGGCGGAGCCAAGGACATCAAAGAATAGGTTTGGGCAGATGGCTGTGGATAAATAAAACTTAGATTTAAATTCGCTCAAAAGTGACTTTGAGTGGTAAAAGAAATTTCCCTCAAAAGTCACAATGGTCATGGCAATCAAACTGCCCAAGGCGCACAAAAATGTGGTCCTTATGCAGTTTCCTGGAAGTAGTGCCCTTCCTTTGGAAAAAGGGAAAGGTAATGTAAGTCCAGGGGAACGTCCCCTGTGTGTTGATTGGGCCCTCTTCCCATTTTCAAGTAAAAATGCTCCAAAGAGGGTAGCTGTACCCCTTGTCACCCAGGGCGACCTCACCCACGTGGTAGATAAGCGCTGGGTAACATCCCTCCCTCTTCAGATCCCTCCCCCGGTGCCCACACTCACCTCACCCAAACTTGTATGCCTGATCAGGAAAATTTGTTTCAAAATTGTCAAAATGAAGTCAATCAGTCTAAAAACAAGTGGAAATGAGCCTAATGATTGGAATCCACATATTCAAAAAGGAACAAAGAATGATTCATTGGCTGGAATTGCCAACAGTTTTGATTTAGCCAACACTACAATCATCAAAATTAACCTCCTCCCAAAATCATAAGGGATGATCACCAATGTGCAGGTAGCAGCATCAGACACCATCGACAATAGTTTAAAGCTCCCTTCTGGCAAATTGACATTGTGGCTGATGCAACTCTTTTGACCAAACGAATGGCCCAGCGATTAAGCATGGGCAGGTTGGGCATCCTGAACCTGTTTAAAACCAATTGGGACCACCCCTACATAGGGTGGCCTTGGGGGATTCCCATTGCTCATTGGGCCAGACGCCATCATGCCAACTGCCAGAAATGCAGTCAAGTCTCAGTTCATGCGTTTATGTTGAACTGACAGCAACTCAGCCTACTGCCAAATCCTTCAATGTCAGTTCCCAGTGAGCTTATCTGCACCCATTCCCAAATATTTGCCGGTTAGGTCAAACTTGAGGACCCAATCCCAGCTTGTTTCCTCATCAATTGACCAAATTTAATCAGTTGCATCGCACTGAAAAAATAGTTGGTCAATTTTTCTATCTTTATTTTCCATTAGAAATCCTTTTTCAAAAAAATTATTATTTTTTATGTTGGAAAATAAACCGCCCTTTCTGCCAGCACTCACACACCCTTTAGGGTTAATGGCCATATTCATCTGGTATCTTATTTTGTGCCTGTACAAGAATCTGGCTCACCAGTAGTTGTTGGAGAAACTTCTCTCTAGTTTCATATCTGTCATACCAGAAGCAGTGCCTTTGGCGTTTTGGTTTGCCATTCAGGTGCTTCTGGCACCTCAGCTAGCAGGCCATTATAATTCTAACTTGCTGTTTGCCTGACAGTAACGTTGTCTAGGATATGATGCTCCATCACTGTAGAAGCATACTCTCCCACATCCAGCTACGCCCCCAATTGGCGGACTGGGCCAGCGGTGGGGCTCAGCACAAAGGGGAGCATGAGCAGGGCGTTATGGGGTGGGCAGGGCATTTTGATCCTGTGAGCAAGTTGTTGAAGCAGGTAGAAAATGGGGTCTGGTGACCATCAGGCTTGGTACTGACCAAGGAGAATGTCTTTGGTTTTGGAGGCATTAAGTGAAGCATTACTTACCCTGGAGTAAACCTAGATAGTAGCTTCAGACGCGCATGCATCATGATTGTTAGACACTACCACACAATCATCAGCAAATGCTAACATCTTGACTGGTGCTTGGCCTTGTACCTGGACACCAGAAAGGCTGGCATTTACATTGTGAATAAGTGGGACAAGGCTAAAGTTATGCAAGAGTGGGCTTAGAGGGTTCCCATGACGTAGGCCCCTTTGAGGGCTAAATACAAATGTGAGGAAGCCAGGGCCACGCACAGCCTTGTGGCGGATTTCATAAGTAACATCACCTAATTAATAAAACAATAGGGAAGGTGGAACTTGTGGAGGCAGGCTCTGAGATAATCCCAGTTGACTCTATCATAGGCCTTCTGATGGTCTTAAAAAAGAAGTGCACCAGAAGCCATGGATTGGCAGACATTAGCTACGGTGTGTATGTTGTCCCAAATAGACGTTTGGGTATGAAGTAAAATTTCTCAGGGGAGTTGAAAGCAGAGGCAATTACCCAAAGCGGTTTGCCATAATTTTGGTAAAAAGTTTAGTATCTGTGTTAGTAAATGATATGGGGCGTCAGTTGGCCAAGTCCAGCTTATCCCCTTTCTTGTACAACGTTATTTTAAAGCCTCTTGTCCTCCAGGGAGGAGGCGCATTTCATTAGTTATTGGTTCATTGAGGCAAGCAGCAAGGAGGAAAGATATATTTAAATATTCTTATAGAATTCATTAGGAATCCATCTGGTTCTGGGCATTTCCTGTATGGTGCACTGCAAATGGCGGACCAGAGTTTGTCCTGAAAAATTAAATTAATCAACTTTAGATAATTTGAAATGGTGCAGATATGTGTACTTTCAAGAAAATTGTCCACTTCTGCCAGCTGAACTGGATTGGAGTGATAAAATTTGGAGTAGTAATTTTGTACTTTGATTGCCACTTTGGCCAGAATATTTGCGATGGAGTGGTCTGGCCTCTGCGCCTGTGCGCAGGAAAAGCTCTGACGCGGTGCAAAGAATGTTTGAAAAAAATAAGCAGAGCACATGTTATCTGGTGTTATATGCTTTGCTTTGACTGAACACAAACCCAATGCTTGTGTTCTTAACAGTGCGTTGAAGCGAGCGGACACTTCTGACCAATTATGACCCCAATCTGAGCTGTAGCCTGCTGCTGAAATGTTGGATTTCAGGTGGTTCACTTCTTCCAGCATGCGCAAAATGACTGCCAAAGCAGCCCAAAAGCAACATGATGAGATGTGGCATGTTAGCGGATGGTGTTTGCTTTGAAGGTTGACCAGGTGGAAAGTGGGTCTGCACATAACAGTGTGGTAAATTCCAGAGCTAAGGTCTCAGTGTCTACCCATGAGGAAAACCAGGGCGACGTGATCTCAGATGGGAGGAGTTTGCATCACTTTGGCGCCTGTGCTGCTGGATGTGACAAAGAGAAGGAAACTGATACCAACCTGTGGTCAGATAACTTGATTTTCGTTGTTGTAATATGGGCAACTTGGGATTGAAATTTCAATGGTGTGAGAATAAGATCAATGCAGCACATAGACCTCAGCTGGCCGTTGTGCACATGGGGACAAGACATGTTTGGGAGTAGCAGTACATGAGGCAGCAGAGTATCAAACAAAACTAAAGTGGCTTTTAGAGCGCAAAGTTCTATGTGCCCCTGCAGGGTGTAGGTGATGAGGGCCAGCAGTCAGTGGCTGGGTTGTTCAAGCAGTTCATGTCACCAACAACAAATGGGTCAGGGGGAAGCGGGAGGGAATTAATGGCTGAGAATAATTCCCAACGAGCTTGTGCACAGGTTGGGGCATAAATGTTTATAACAGCATGAACTTTATCATCCCATGAAAAGGATTCAACAAGGACATAGCCATCAAGGCATGATATAGATAAAATAAATTTAAAACCACAGGTCACTCAAACAAGCACCCTCAGTGCAGTGACCAAAAGGAAAGGGAAGGGAGGAGCATGATTGCCCATGTGTCCTCTGCACCACGCAGACAGTGGGTTTCCTTAATATACCAGGATGTCAATGAGTAAATTATTTTTTTAAAGTTTTCAGTTTCCTAGTCTGTGACAGTGTGGCCTTGAGTCCATCGATGTTCAATGCCCCTATAGTAAAGGCTCCCCCAATCACACCTTAGGTATGAGGGGAAGGGCACACATGCCCTTCAGCCTTCTCTTTTTCAGCATGTCACTGTATGGCAGTGCGGGTATTCTGTGCAATGGAGAACAGTTCATTATGGGTAGCCTTTGCGGTGGGGTTGACATTGGCTTTTGCCTTCTGTTTATTTTCCCCCTTGGATATTTTTGTTTTTTGTGTGGTGTGCACTTTCAGTGCACCATCGCATGTTAATGAAATTTTAGAAGGTAGATTGGTGGGCAACTCAGTTTTGAACGATGCTTGGTGGATTTGGGCGGATGAATCCAACTCACCCATTGGGTCATCAGCTTGGGTGGCCCAATCTGTTTGGTGGAAGGATTTGTGAGCTGCTTCCACAGCAAATGACTCAATGTCCTCCTGGAGCTGGGTGGGTGGAATCCCAGATTTTGCCATGGCTGCCACCTTGGCCACTGCTCTGCAGGCCTTCTTGGCCTTCTTACGCTCCTGTGGGGACACAGGTTTCACTTGAATGTAGCACCCAGGTGCACCTTATGGGAAGGCTGAGTCAGTGTCTATTGTCAGTTCATAGTGAGCATCTGCACTGCACATTGCATCTGGGATGATTTTGGTTTGGGTAATGCCCTCCTTGGAAGGGCAGGTATGGGCCTTGTGGCCAAAAGTGCGACGAAAAGTGCAGATAGGAGGCGTGCTATCCATGGTGACCTGGAATGGGAGAGATTCTTGACAATCAATTTCCATAAAAGTGGTGTGGAGATTTGGGTCAAAATTTCTGCTACTCCTGCGGATGGGATGAGAATAGCAATCACTTTGCTCATGAATAGGTCTGGCATGAGCATAAATTGTTGCATCTCAAAGGATTAGATTTTCCCATATTTGGTGAGCCCAGCCTTCAGGTGGTGCACCAGCACAGTGCACTTAACTATTGTGGGTAGGAAGTTAAAAGTAACAAGAATTTGGTTAGATTTAGTCAGCAAGAGCACTTTGTGTCAACTAACCATTGACATCTGGGAGGTCCACCACCACCCGCACTTTTGCAGCTTCATTCACCACACTTTTGTTTTTAAACCCAAGATCCAGCCAACCACAAGGCATAGAGTGAGGTGTTATGTACATGAAATTTGGGAAATTGTGTATTTCTCCATAAAACTTCTCTCAAAGCACCATTTGTTGTATATCCAAGAAGACTTGCACCCCATGCTTCACCAACTATAGTGGTTGGGAGTGCAGCATATTGATGAACTGGTTGCATCACTCATGTCAGGCCAAAATTTTGGAGAAATTTTAATTATTTGTTTTTTACTACTAATTTTGTTTAGGATACCAGTTTTTTTCTGGGGTGTTTACAAATTTAATTGGTGTGAGGCCTGCACCTGTGCCCTTAACTTTGCTCACCCAAATGCTACCCAACATTGGGTAAGCAAACTATTCTTCTTGATGAGATTATCAAACTTACCTAGACTTATATCAAATATATTGCAAAAGTGTTTGCAATGAGAGAGACAAGTATAGATATACATATATATATATATATAATATAATATATAATATAAAATAAATGTAGTTTGTATGTATAATTGTATGTAAATGTGCACACCTTACTTTTCTTGTGGTTGTACATGAATAAAAAATTTCAAAGTAATTATTTTTTATTTTTTATTTTTTAGTGCTTTTTTAATTGATTTGTGTTATTTTACTTCATATTTTTTACTTTTTACTTTTTTTTCTTTTATTTGTTTCTCTCTATAAGAAAAGCAAGTTCTTTAAAATATATGTTATATTCTACTTTTTAGTCATACTTTAATAAAAATTATTATTATAAATTATATAAGTTATATTATTAGGTCAATTTGTATTTTCAAAGATAACATTATGTATTTTTTTAGTTTCAAGTTAACATTATATATTAAAATTTATCATATGTTAAAAATATAAAAAAATATTTAAAGTTTTGCTGTACATAGTAATCAAATAGTAAAGGTTTTGAATATTGAAATAAAATTAAAAATTAACAAAACTTTTTCTTGTTACTTATATACAGTTTTTAGATTTCTTTTGTTGATAAATTAAATAGATTTTTGTTAATTGGGTGGTTTTTGGTTGATTTGATAAACTCATTTGGGCTCTGGCATAATGTTTGATAGTTTATTTGGTTTGACAAGTTTATTTTTTTATTTATGATTTTTTGATAAAATTAATTACTTTTTAAACTTAGGGGTTGCCAGCTATCATTATAAAAGCTAACAAGATAAACCTAAGCAAAGCTTGGGAAAAACGTTTTTTAACTTTTAAATCAACTAACAAACAAAAAAACCACCTTTAACTTATCTAAAATCAATTAACTTATTGAATCAACCAAACACTAAGTGCTTACTAAAACCATCAAGCTTTTTAAACAACCTAAACCCGCCAACCACATAGCAAAACTATTAATGCTATAAAATCAACCAAGTATCAAACTGATCAGCTGTAATGATATACTGATTATCATCAAATATATATATATATATATATATATATATATGATTTTCACTTAATATATATAAGACTTTTTATTGATAACATGTAATTTATTTTTGATACATTATTGTGTTGTCATCAGAAATACTTAAGCGTGCCAAATTTAAAACCTCTGGCTAGTCTAGAAGGTAGTTAATAATCAATCTAAGATTTAAGGACACCCCCATACCAAGTTAATGAAAAGAAATTAAAATAAAAAATTCTCTACATATGTTTGCAAAACCCAGCCAAAACTATGGCATGAAGAGCTCTTAATTTTAAATATTTTGAAAAAGGGGTCCATGTGAATCTCAAAGCTGGATTTTTAATTTTATGATTAAAGAAATAAATTTATATTTAAGAATTGAAAATTATGTATGGTTTATTAGTGATTATTATAATGTTAAGGCTGATCATTTTGATATTCAGTAGATTTGCTATTTTCAATGGTTTTGCCACTCGTTCAATGATCATTTGGTAAATTACTATGCTCAATGGTTTTATTAAACATTTAGTGATTGGTTGATTTAAAAGGTTGATTAGTTTTGATAATTGATTAGTGATTAAATATATTGGAGAATTCAATTGTTTTGGATCAAGTAGTTAGTGTGTTTTGTTTGATTTGATAGGTAATGTTTATTTTAGTTTTAAATTTATTTGAGGCACACCAACCAGGGGATGGACATTAATGAATCAAAGCAATACATCTCAAAAAATATGGGGGACAAGACAAAATAAAATGAAATACCTCTAACTAGGTAGGGCATGTAGTGCCGCTAACCTAACATGGCAGAGGGAGAGGGAGTGTCAGGCGGCTCTTCATCAGGCGCAGGCTTAAAGTCAGATACATATTTGTTGTAGAAGCATACAAAATATGAAAGCAGGGGTGTTGGGACATCGGCATGGTGGTTTGGAGTAGGGTGAAATAATGGTTACTTACCTCATGGTTAGCTTGGAAGACAGCCTTAATTAACTCTGAAACATGATGTTCCACTTGGATGCAGGCATTTGGGAGTTGGGCCAATCTGTTATTTGTTTGCTGAGTAATTTTAGAGTTGAGTTAAAGCTTTGTAGGTCTGCAATATGTATAACAGCATTTTTAAATCATTAGCCATTTTTGGTGATTTCATCCAATGCTACTTTGGGGAAATTAGAGGGGAAGTCAACTCTTCTTATCCCTTCATTGAATTGACTGTCTGATTAGGCCACCGCTTTGCAGAGGTGGTGGCTATAAGGTGAGGCTAATGCTGCTAATGCAAGCTAGTGATCATTTTAGAAGGATATGCATTGGGTTTAAGAGACTATTGCCTAGGGAGAGGTTTTCCCAAAAACAGAATTATAAAATTCAGTCCAATCATATTCATCTGGGCCTTTTTCACTGGATTCATCATCTTCATTCAAGATAATTTTACCTGATTCATTGACCTCATCCAATAGGTCCCAAGGATTTTGGTTTACAAGAATAGTGGATTCAGGATTTAGGTAAGTGGTAATATGCAAATAAGCCAGTGCTTTGTTAAGATTTTGGTCCAGGACTGACTCTGATTGGTCAAGTTGAGCCCCAGATGATGAATGTGGCTGGATGTTTAGTGGGTGCTTACCCACTTTGGCCCATTGAGCAAGAATGTTGGGTGGGAGGGGGCAACAAAAAGACCCATTCAGATTCCGCAGAAAAGGTTCCAATATAGTAACAGGTAATTCAGCATGGAGGCATGACCATTTTAAGTGATTAAGCTCAAAAAAGAGGGGGCAAATCCGTTGACTGTTATATACCTAAGTCCAAAAGAAATGCTCCAATGCCACAGTGATGTAAGCACGTAGGGGGATTTGATGGGCAATTGCAGAGTGATTTGGGATAAGGTTGGCAGTGGCTCAAGGAGCAGCAAGGAACTCTGCACCAGAAGGAATCGTGAATACAAGGTTGGACTGAGTGCTATAAGCCAAAGCACTGCCATCAACTTATCATACAATATTGGGGTAGGAGATGTGAGGGGAGATTGGCGAATGACACCACCAATGTGGTTTCATCAGGGAGACAAATTTGGGTAGTGGGGATAAGATATTTTAATAAATTATAGGGGTCAACGCTGCCGATGCAGCGTACTTCTCTGTGTTGAAAACTCTACATTAAAATAGCCCTTAAAAGGGTGGAGATTAGTAAAGCCATCCAGCGTTAAGTTAGCAGTGGCAAGTTTGATTATTGATTTGTCACATGGAATAAACGCCCATAGTTGACATGGAGGCAAATTTGATTAGTGGATCTAGAGAGGGCAAGATGATGGGAGCAAGTCAGGTGGATGTGTGCAAATTGGAGCACTAAGTCCTATGGAGAGAAAAACATCCCATAGATCTTGGTGGACTATTTGAGCCTGTCCAAATGCGTTTTTCTGCTGTGCAGAAAACACTGTGAGGTGGATTACCACTGCACCACACTAAAGCAGCAGGCGGCTGTTCTGAGAACATCAATTAGATAATGGACATGATCAGACAGCTGTATTTAACTGAGGCAAGCCGACCAGGGGTGGACAATACCAAAAAGCTGAAACTCCAAAACTAAACCAACTAAAAAAATAAAAATGAATTGACTGCTCTTTTTGGGCAGCGAGACACAAAAAGAAAAAATAAAATTACCTACCAGGTAGCATACTGATGAGCCGCTTATCCCATCATGATGGAGGGGGATGAAGGAGCAGGCAGATCACCATCAGGCTCAGCATTGTAGAGGCGGATCAATGCTAAAAATAATGGAGTTGGAGAATCCGTAAGGTGAGAGTCAAGATGGAGTAGGTAGTTGTTGAGATCAACAATTTGGGCCTGGAATAAAGCCTCCATGAGTTCAGCAATGTAGTGTTCATCCTGGATGTGGGCGTCGAGGAATTGTTCTAATTTTACAGTATTTGCTCTTATGGTGCATGTGGATAAAGAAAATTCTGCCAGTTCAGCGACATGTTTGACAGCAGTGGTAGCAGTTTCATAGAGGCATTGGATTTCCTCCTTTCTTGTAGGAGAAAAATTGTAGGGGAACAAGGGAGGTGCAGCCCTTTTTAATTCATGATGGATTTTGCACACAGTATGCGAAAATGAGGATTATTAAGTGCAGACACCATGACTGCAGCAAGTTTGTGGTCGATTTTTAAAAAAGTTCTGGGTTTGGGGACATACCAGTTGGTTGGGGCTGGGATATCACAGTCTGAATTCAGATACAGTATTAAATCAAATAAATAACTCAGTGTGGTACAATTTTACCAGATTTGGTCACTTCATCTAATAATTTCCTAGGATTTCGGTTGATTTGGGAAGATAAGTTGGTAGGTGATTTTGGTTTGGTAGGTTTTGGGGTGAGAGATTTTTCTGGATTAAACAATGATCCTTGCCTGCACCCAATTAGTTGGCATTTTGTGTGCATTGGCCAGCTTGAGTAAGAGCTGTTATATTTTGCTTCTGATTTGAGTGCATGGCCTGTGGGGGTGGGGGCAGCCAAAATCCCCACTCAAACGCTGTTGGTGTGGCCTCATGGGTGGTGTTGGATGTGTTAGCAGGGTATGAATTATATTGACGTACCTTTTTGGTATGGTCCAATTCATAGCAGAGGGGGCAAGTTTAGTGACTGTTGTCTGTGCGGGCCCAAACGAAATGGTTAGGTGTGGATGCGATATAGACCTGTGGTGGGATGTGCTGGCCATGTTCAGCTGCTGGGGGGTAATGATGGCCATTGCCTGAGGTTCCGCAAGGCGTTCAGCACCACTTGGGACAAAATGAATTGAAGGATAGAGTTTTTGCCATATGTGGACAACCCCAACATCAACTCATCATAGACTTTTTGAGGGGGAAGGTGTGAGGGGATGTTCACAAAGGTTACCACAAGTGTGGTATCATCTGAAAGGCGTGGTTGGGTGGTAATAATGAGGGTATTTCTACAAATCAATGGTGTAGCTGCAGCAGCAGCTGCATCCTCTTCAGTGGGGAATCCAATACCAAAATAGATCTTGTAAGGGAAGAAGTTGATAAACCCTGATGACACAAAGGTGGCTGTTGACAACTCAATTATTACTTTGTTGGTTTATGGGAAAAGACGAAATTTGCCTCAAATGTTCCAGCTGATCTTGGGCGTAATTTTTCCTTCATGTTCAGGAACTTCTTCCAAGGCAGATAGATATACAAGCTGTGGATTAGGCGCATCCAGATTATTGACACTTTCTCCAAATAAAGGATTCAATGAGAAAAATAGGAACAAGATGAAATAAATATAACTTTTATTATACGATATTTACTAGATAATTAATCATTAGGCCAGGAGCTGGTATTTATACCTCTAGGGCATCTCCTAGCCACACCAGAGTACAAAATTTCAACAGATATTTTACCACCTCAGTTTGGCCTTTACACTGTTACAACTGAAACATTTTCTTAGGTTTATTGGCGGCAAAATAATCTTAAAATTGGGAAAATTCAGGTACAAAGATTGCAATAAAATCATGCAAAATAGTCTTAGGATCTTCTTGATTTGAGTTTCGTCATACTGCTGATGAAATACACTTTCAATGAAATTCTTATTTCAATTGAAGTAAATGACACGCTCCTAATTAGGACGTTGGTTGGCCTCTCCCTTGATAGCACTAGGTACTCCTTTTTGGGCGGTCCATGTGCAAGTGCCATCATGCCAATTACAAGTATTGACATATGAATTTCGCCCTATGGCAGAAAAATTGCTTACTTTCTAGTTCATCTGAAGTCCATGGGATTTTCAGACGTTAACTTTGGGTCAGTCCAAATGATTTTGTATTCAATTAAGTTGATTGTGTTCCTGATAATTGGGACCAATTGCCTAGATTTGAAAACATAGGAAATTGGCCATAATATGCAAGCATATTTGGCCCGAGTGCTCTGATAAATACTTGATCAAATTGACATTGAGATATTTGACCCAAATAGTATAATTGCAATAGGATTTGAAATGAGTGTATAGGTGTTAGAGCAAGCGTTGAAAGGGTAATCGGCCCAATCTGATGGTTGTCAAAGGTTTATTTCTGAGTCAACCACCAGAATCCGACATTTCCCCTCTTGACTTGAACAAGAGCTCAAAGATTCCCAATTAGCCTATGTTGGTATGTTATCATTGGCCCTAACACCTGATATGCATGGAGTTGAGTTTTCTGGTTGGTAACTTCGGCCTGAACGCCTGATGAGTCTAAAGTATGATAGCCCAAATGCATATCAAGTCCGAAGTTGGATCCTCTCCCCAACCTTAAGTGTGAACTAAAACATTAATTTAAATAAAGCTATTATATATAAATGTTTTTTTTTTGGTTTTTTTAGTTTTTTTTTGTTTTGTGCGTGTTTTTTCAACTTTTTTTCTTAATTGGCCCACAAATTAAACCTTCTTAAGAATTTTGCATGGACTTGGTTGTATATATGGCCAGTCCTAATCTTTGATTGGTATATGAACTAAGAATTATTCTCAATCACTTTGAATTGCTTGACCCATATGCAATCTAACTTTTGCAATTGGCCCAATCCATGGGCGTTACAAAATATAACTTCGTCATTAACTTTCAATTTGGCCAGTGTGTAGTGATCTCTAAGTCCTTTTGATGTTAAACTTTTTTTAAAAAACTGGTTTGTCAAAGGCTTAAGCTTGAAGTTTGATTAAGGCATCCACAAGCTTTTCAACGTACTGAGGGTAAGTGTTTTCACTGGGATCCTCTAGGGCTGAATATAGCAGCATTGGTAGGGCTGGGTGTTTTACATATAATATTTGAAACGGAGACATCCTGGTTGATCAATGGTAGGAGATATTGTAGGCAAAGACTGATGAACTTAGTTAAGTACTCCATTCAGATGGTTTGGCTGAGGTTGATTCTGGATAATGGTCATTAATGTAACATTTGTGCACATAACAGTCCCATTAGTTTTGGGGTGATATGGAGCAGAAAGCACACCTCGTACTCTAATTAGTTGGTTGAGCTTGGCAAGGACATTGGCGGTAAAGTTGGTTTTTTATCAGTCAGAATAACCTGGGAAAATCCAAGTTTGTGGATGATGGTTTCAAATATGAACTTGGCGGTAGTTTCTGTTCCAGAGTCCCAAATTGCTTTGGCCTTGACCCATTTGGTCAAGTGGTTGAAGGCTACAATTATTTACTTGGCCCTCATATTACTTGTTGGAAGTGGGCTAGTAACATCAATAGATACATTATGCCAGGCAAAGTTAGGCCAAACAATCTGGTAAGATGTGCTTTTATGGAATGGTTTTCACCTTAGCACTCTGCACAGCATTCCAGCGTTTCTTGGATGTCAAAATGCATTGACTCACAGTAGTAGAATTGCCTAGATGATCTTTCATCTTCTTGAATCTGCCATGCCCTATGGCCTTATGAGCTGCCATTATTAGGTCAGTTCAGGCTGATGGTCTTGAGAAAATATACTTTTTGTCCTTAATGATCTTGTAAAGCGTCCTGTTTTTGATGGTTGTATTTTTGTAGATCCAATAATACTTTTGGACGGATTTGGGCTCATCTTGATAGTATCCACTGATCATTTCTATAAACAACTCATTGGTAGCTCAGCTAAGTGTTGCAATAGTGGGTATTTGGGATAGACAGTTGGCGTTCTGGTGTTTTGCCCCAGCTCAATGCTCAATGGTGTAGTCATAAGCTTGAAGCTTCAATGCCTAGCGGGCTTATTGGCCCTCAGGTTCTCTTAAGTTTTTTAAGCATCTTAGGGAAGCATGATTGGTAACGACTTTGAACTGAGTGCCATGAAGGTAGATCTGGAATTGCTTGCAAGCATATATAATGGCTAAGAATTCTCATTCTGTCACCATGTAGTTCCTTTTGTGAACGTTTAAGGTCTGACTAGCGAAGGCAACTGGGTGTTCTTCACCATCTTCTCCAACATGGGATAACATGGCCCCCACTGCTGTTTGGGATGAATTAGTTTATACAATAAATTCATGATTAAAGTCTGGGTATCAAAGAACATGTTCACTTAATAGGGCCTATTGGAATTAGTCAAACGCATCCTGGAAAGCTAAAGTCCAGTCCATATAGGACCTTATTTTTACGCAGATAGAAAAGCGGCTCTCCAAGGTGTGTGAAGTTAGCAATATTTAGTGATAGTACCTGATCATGCCTAGGAATACTTGAATATTGCGCTTGAATTCACGCCATTTCATTTTGGAAATGGCATCCAGCTTAGAGGTTTGGGGCCAAAAACCCACTTTATCAATCACAAATTTGAGGTATTTCAGTTATCTTTGAAAAAATGACATTTTCTGGGCTTAATTTTTATGTTTGCAGCAGCTAGCCTTCAAAAGACCTCCTCTAAGTGTTCCAGGTGTTGTCAAAAGTGCGGCTGAAAACGTTAATATTGTCAAGATACACTAGTACAAAAGAAAATTTCAAATCTCCCATGATTGTGACCATTGCTCGTTTGAATGTAGCCAGGGCGTTGCAGAGCCCTTGAGGCATTCTCGTCAGCTGGAATAGACCCTCTTGGGTTATGATTGCACATTTATCACGCTCCTCTTTGGGAAGATCTATTTTCCAATATCTTCTGATAAGGTCCATTGATGAAAAGAACTTCACGCCCCTAGCCTATCCAAGGCGTCTTTAATTCGTGACATTGGGTACAAGTCCTTCTTTGTGATGTTGTTTAACTTCCAATAATCAATAACTACTCGGTTGCTTTCATCCTTTTTCTTCAATATTAAAATTGGGCTGCTATGGACTTTTTGAAGGGAGTAGCATGCCAAGATTGAGGAGTTCTTTAATCTCCTTGGATACTGATTCTTCTGATAATTTTGAGCATCTAATTGGGCGTAATCAAAGTAGGTTTATGATCTCCAGTATCAGTTTTGTGGGTGACACCATTAGCACATCCCTAGTCAAAATCATCTTGTGCAAATATTTCCCAATATTTGGAGAATAAATCCTGGCTTGGCTTTTCTCAGAGTTGGTCAGGTTGCTTAAACGGCCATAGGGACAACACCATTTATTCTGAGTTGATCTTTATTGGGGACTTTTAATTTGACAAAACTTCTGAACTCATAAAATGATTGAATTTCTGTGGTTGAGAACAGATGCAGAAAAGTGATCGTTTGATGTTGCCTTATGGAGATGGGCCAATTTTGCAGGTTTGCACATAAGATATGTATTCCTCTGTAGCCCAGATTGATAATACCAGGGGTAATGTTTGGTTCAAATCGAGATTCAAACTAAGGTTGATATACTTTACCATAAAGTCCTTCCAGGATATTAATTGTTAGTACTATTGGGACAATTACTTTTTCTCTGGATGGTATAGTGATGGTCTTATTTGATTGAAGTGGAATTCCATTTAACTCATTTTTTTTTTAGTACTAGATGGTCCCAACCCAAGGGGGATTCATCGATGTTTATTGAATTACGCCTGGGCTCCTAAGAGCCTGAGGCGAGGGAAGGGGAGGGAGGAGGCATTGAGAAAGGGAGGGGGTTTGCGCGCCAGAGCCGTGAAGCAGTGACAACTGAGTGGGGGAGGGTTGGCGACATAGTGCAGACCTTCAGGGCGATCTCAAAGTGTACCTGAAAGTGGGTGATCATGTGTGGAAGGGTCCACACCTGCTGGTCGAAGGCAGCACGAAGGAAGGAGTTATGGATGGTCCAGATGGCTGTGGCATAGGCGAAGACATGGAGGGGTCGGTGGCAACCAGGCAATGTCTGCTCAAACATGAGGTCTTGCACAGGTGTCCAGACCAGGGCTGAGCATGGAGGAGCGCGCGGGCCTTTGGCCAAAATGCGGCGACACCTGGACAAGTGAAAAAACGATGGAGGTGGGAGTCAATAGGCTCCACACATCGGGGGCAGCTTCAGTGCTGGAAGGTAGGGCCTGTCCAGTCCCCTGTCCTGTATGAACAGTGGAGCACCCTCCATAAGGTGTTGGACACCTTTGCTGACAGGATGGGGTGATAGACGTCCTTCCACAATTCCTTAAGGTCAAATCTCACGGAGGGAGGGAGGAGCTCAAGGAGTCTTGGGCGGATGGGAGGACGATCTTGGGGGTTGGGGCGAGTTGTGACAACTTGTCCATTGTGCACAATTGCATGGCGATGGGGGCTGAGGCCAGGGCCTTCCCTTCTGTTTGGGAAGGCATGGTGGATCCGCGCGCCTACTCGTTTCAGGGCAAGGAGAGCCTGGTTCCAGTAGGGGGATGAGGATGGTTTTAGGCGATGGCCTGGGTGGTTTGTGAGCCACTACCCAATGAGGTCAGAGATGCTCTAGGAAGACCCAGAGCTGCTGACACTGACTATCGGAGGGCGAGCGCCCATTGGGGCATGGGGGTCGCGTCCCAGCAGACAATCGGCCATAGGAACATGAGGAAGATTGTGGTGGTGTGGTATCGCGTGTCCAGAAGCCCTAGGCCCCCTTCATTGCAGGGTTGGGCAATGGTTGAGAGGGCCATTGGTGGATGGTTTGAGCCCCAGATCCAACAGCGGAGGAGTACATTGAGCCGCGTATAAAAGGCATCTGTGAATGGGCAGACGTGCGCTAGGAACCAGACTTTGGAGAGGAGGAACACATTGGCCATCAGAGCTCGACCCTGGGGGTGATGTGCCGCCGGTTCCAGCTGGCAATCCTGGAGTTAACTGCTGCAAGGAGCAAGTCCTCATTGTCTTTTAGCGCAACTCCTTGTTGGTTGGTGAGAACGCCCAGGTGACGGAAGGTACCGCGCTCAGGTTCAATACCAAATGGTGGGGGGAAGGTGGGGAGCCGACCTGTACAACTGTTGTCTTGGAGGTGTTGACCATGGCGTTGGACGCCTTGGTGTACCTCTCAATGGTCACAGCAGCGAGGGCAACATCCCCAGGGCAGCCAAATGCAATGGCAGTGTCATCTGCAAATGCCATGGTGCGTGTGGGGGCTTTACCTGGGACCAGAATCCCTGTTAGCTTGTCCTGTAAGGAGGCCAAGAGGGGGTCAAGGGTGATGTTAAAAAGGATAGGGCTCAGGGGGTCCCCTTGCCGGAGACCTTGTCCAACTGGTACTGCCACTGTAAAACCCATTGGCGCCAGAACTCTGGTGTGGAGCTGGTCATAGAGCGATGATATCCAGCGCCTAGCTGCGGGTGGGAGATGGAAGCGGGCCAGGGAAGCATCAATATACTTCCAGGCTACCCGATCATATGCTTTCTCCATATCCAGAAGAGCCACAAAGCCATTCACCTTACGAGAGTTAGCAGTCAAAGTCACGTGAAGGTCATTATAGTTGTCCCATAACGACCTCCCCGGAATAAAACCGTACTGGGATGGGGAGAGGCGAGGTGACACCCATTTGGTGATGCGGTTGGCCAGAAGCTTCGTGAAGAGCTTGTGGTCTGTGTTGATCAACGCTATGGGGCGCCAGTTCGCCAGGTTCTCACGGTCTGACTTCTTGTGAATGAGGGTCGTGATTGAGCCTCTGGAGTCGGGGAGGACCTCGCCATTCACCAAGAGTGCAGCGAAGAGGTCGCGGAGGGTTCTGGCTATCACTGCAGGTTCCAGAAGGTACACCTCAAAGGGTATTCCATCTGGGCCTGGGGCTTTAAGCCGTGGGGATTTCAGAAGGGTTTCCATCACCTCCTGGATGGAAATAGGCGCCAGTAGAGCCTCATCAGCCCGTGGGTCAATGGGCGGCTCTGGAGCCCGCCACAGGAAGTCTTGGATGTCCGATGGGTCCACCTGGGTGGCATGGAAGAGGCTGGAGTAGAAGCGGTGTAGTTCCTGCGTGATTTCCTCCTTATCTGAAGTGGTTGTAGTGCCAATTTTCAGTGCAGTAATATCCTGCGCTGTTGACCGGGCTTTCTGTTTCTGAAAGAAGAAGCGGGTGGGGCGTTCCCATTGAGCATAGTAACGAGATGTTGTAAAGTTTGCTGCCCGTTCTTCCTGCAGTGTGAGCTCCAAGCGGAGTGCTTCCTGCGCCGCTTCCCAGTCTTCCAACCATCTGGGAGAGGGCGAAGGCTGGCAGTTTCGCTCTAGATGTCTGATTCTGGCTTCCGCCCTTTTGACTCTGGCGCGAGCTGCAGTCATCTGGGCTTTGGCACAGTTGTAAGCAACGCGGGTGATGCCCTCCTTGGTCACCGCCCATCTAGCCTTGTGGTCAAGCAGGTGGGGTGGGGGGAGGTGAGAGTCTCTCGGATGGTCATAGACAGCTTCTCCTTAGTGAAGGGGTTGTTGAGAAGAGCTGGGGCAACCCTAGGCCAGAACCTACGCGACGGTCTAAGTGTGGTGGTGAGGTGTGTGTGTGTGTGTGTGTGTGTGTGTGTGTGTGTGTGTGTGTGTGTGTGTGTGTGTGTGGTGTGTGTGTGTGTGTGTGTGTGTGTGTGTGTGTGTGTGTGTGTGTGTGTGTGTGTGTGTGTGTGTGTGTGTGTGTGTGTGTGTGTGTGTGTGTGTGTGTGTGTGTGTGTGTGTGTGTGTGTGTGTGTGTGTGTGTGTGTGTGTGTGTGTGTGTGTGTGTGTGTGTGTGTGTGTGTGTGTGTGTGTGTGTGTGTGTGTGTGTGTGTGTGTGTGTGTGTGTGTGTGTGTGTGTGTGTGTGTGTGTGTGTGTGTGTGTGTGTGTGTGTGTGTGTGTGTGTGTGTGTGTGTGTGTGTGTGTGTGTGTGTGTGTGTGTGTGTGTGTGTGTGTGTGTGTGTGTGTGTGTGTGTGTGTTGCAACGGTGAGTGACCTGTGATCACTCAGATGGTTGTCACGAGAGATGGGAGAGGAGACGCGGCCAATTAGCAGGGGGCCAATCAGTGCCATATCTATGCGTGACGCTGACTGGAAAGCTCCTCCATCATACTGGATCCTAGTCATGCAACCTAGGCCAGACGCGGAGGGTGGAAGCGCATCTATAAAGCCACTCAGGCGAAGGAAATCCTGGAGGCGACTTGATCCAGGGCGTTCCTTTGCTGCAGGGGGGTAAGAGTCACGGACGCGACTTATGGTTGTGTTGAAATCTCCTAAGAGAACTGTATTCCGTGGGAGATTGAGTTGGAGGAGCTCTTCCAAGAGCCGATTTTGCTCCTGACCTGCATTAGGCAGGTAGATGCTTGCAGCGAAGAAGGAGAAGTCAGGAGTGGTGAGTTTGGCCAGTATGAGGCGGCCACCTAGATATTGTGAAAAAGAATGGGTTTTAACCCGGGGATTCAAAACAATAAGGGCGGCATGGTTTGTCCAGAAGGAGTTGCCTCCAAACTGTTCATTCCATGCAGATTGTTCGTGGGGGAGGATATGGGGCTCCTGGACAGCAGCGATGTCAATTTGTGCTGACCTGAAGTTTCGGAGGAGGCGGGCTCTCCGCTTAAAGTCCCGCAACCCATTTGCGTTGATGGATTGCAGGGCCAGGGTGCTGCCATGGGGACTCATAGCTGTTCCCCTCCATGTCCTGGGGGTTGCCAGCGCTTAAACCTGCTGCTGTGAGGCGGCTAGTTTTGAGTCCTTTAGCTTGACTATTAGCTGCAATCCGTGAGGAGCGTCGAGGGTTCTGAGGGGAAGGAGAGGGTGGGGGGCGGAGGACCCAGTAAGCCAGCCTAGGATGCTGCCCCGCTCCGTTGCAGGGGAAGGACCTGAGGGTGCTCAATGGTGACCTCCGCGGTGTCCCCATTTGATGAGTCTGAGTCCATATTCACTTCCTCCAACACTGCAAAGGATCCGCGCGAAATGGACTGTGGGGTTGGGGTAGGACTCTTTGAGGTGGCACTTCTACTGCAGGCCGCGAGTTGCCAGTCCATGCTGGTGGGCATAGCTCCATTGGGAGCTGAGGGCTGATGCGATAAATCGCTGGTGGGGGTTGGTGGGGGTGCCGCGGAGCCCTGAGTGGGGGTGGCTGACGAGGGGCACCCTGTGGGAGATGCCTTGCGCTTGGTGAGAGAGGGAGTTGACTCTGGGAGATTGGAGGGGGTGCCCATTGGAAGGGGGCATGAGCGTGAAGGTATCCCACACCAATAGTGGGGTTAGCTGTTTCAACTGCTAGGCGTAAGGCCTCAGGGGACAGGTCTTGAACAGGAACCCATTGTGTGGGTTGTGGAATTGCTGCTGCAGCCATGTGGGATCGTTTTTGGCCTGGTTTAGGCCCCTGGGTGGTGGCTAAGAGGGCTTGTTTTCGAGCTGTGCAGCCACTATACAAGTGTCCAAGGGCGTTACACCATGAACACCGGGGCGCGCCTGATCAGGGTCGACAAAAAAGATCTCAGGGCATGCCCCAACTACCGCCACACGAGGAATAACCTCAATGTTACGGGATACAGTGGGGGAGGGGATGAATGACGCCCTAGCAGTGCGAGCTCTTTGAGTGGGAGCATAGTAAGAGGGGACGCTAAAGTCCACTGAAAGAACAGACCCAAACTCCATTAAACCACGATGGAGTGCCAGTTTAAGAGACTCAGGATCAACAGTCGTTGGTAGGTTGGAAAAAGTAACCCATGAAATTTTCTCCAGGTGAGAGCGTGTGCGGGAGATGCGAAGAGATCCGCGTGGAATAATGACCTGGAGGGTGGCAGCATGGTCGGCAAGGGCAGCTTCAGTGAATCCCACATCGATGTAGTGGCCCTCCACTGATTCATGGATGGTGGTGTTAATAGGGAATGTCTCCGCAATCGCTGCAAAGTATGAGAAGTAATCCTCTGTATAGAATTCAACAGGGTTATGCCCATAATAAAGGCGAATTGCGTGGGAGAGGGTTGAGCGAGGTAGAGCTTTTTGCGCTCTAGTTTCGGCCCATTTCTTCTTAACATCGGCAATAAACGCCACTTCACGGGGATCTGCTTTGGGTAGCGTTGGTGCCAGAGGTTTTTGCCACGCCCCAGTGGCTCCTTTGGTGCGTTTGTGTTTGCTTTGGGCTGCAATTGCAGGTTGAGTGTGAGCTGGTGGTTTGGATAAGTTTGCGGAGTTCCCTTGTTTCTGGAATGTTACAGCAGTTGCTGGCATCATATTAAATTGAGGGGCGGTTTGTTGGGCCTCGCTAAATTGGGGAGGCCCATCCAGATTGGAATTAACTCCAGCCAGTTGGGAGGAGGGAGATGTTTCATCACCATCCCAATCTATTTGGGTAAATTCAGCCCGAGTATTTGCTGTGATTTCGTGGGCAAAACTCACTGGCTGATTGGTGAATTGGTCGTTTTCAGCATATTGAGATAAAGTGCCGACTTGAGAAGTGCCGATTATGGGGTTTAAATGGGACGGGTGAGATTGGAACTGGTGTGAAGTTCCAAAATCTGAACCATTTAAATCCCCATTGGGAAGAGTAGATTGTCCCAATTTGGTGCTTAGTGAACCAGAATGTGCGGCTAATCCAACCTTACATCCGAGGGTTTGGGGGCCAGGTGATTGTTGGGCCTCGCTAAATTGGGGAGTCCCATCCAGATTGGAATTAACTCCAGCCAATTGGGAGGAGGGAGATGTTTCATCACCATCCCAATCTATTTGGGTAAATTCAGCCAGAGTGTTTGCTGTGATTTCGTGGGCAAAACTCATTGGCTGATTAGTGAATTGGTCGTTTTCAGCATATTGCGATAAAGTGCCGACTTGAGAAGTGCCAATTACGGGGTTTAAATGGGACGGGTGAGATTGGAACTGGTGTGAAGTTCCAAAATCCGAACCATTTGAATCCTCATTGGGAAGAGTAGATTGTCCCAATTTGGTGCTTAGTGAACCAGAATGTGCGGCTAATCCAACCTTACATCTGAGGATTTGGGGGCCAGGTAGCTGGGTATCGCCCCTCATGGAGGGAGCCAGAAACACGGCATCAGCAATAATAGATGGGGCTGAATTAGCTGACACAATGGGGGAGGTGAATGTCTGGATGGGCTGAGTTGCATTCAACTGAGCAGACGCCATTAAAACAGCGTGGGTGATGGCCTCCTTGGTTGGAGGGGGCCCAGCGGGTTGGTGGGAGGCAGCACACACAGAGCTGTTAGGCGTGCAGGTTGCAGAAGTGCGATCAGGTGAACTGGCGCTAGTTGGAGTAGCTCCAGGTTGGGGGGTGGTGCCTGCTTTCATGGCTGCTGCTTGAGAGCGGGTGATTCTGGTTGACCCTGAGGTGGGTAACCGAGGGTTGCTTCGTTTGGGGGTGGTGCTGGCTCGTTTGGCATAGCCTGCGGGTTCTTTTGCGGGGTTTCCCGCCATATTTGCTAATAGTTTTCGTAAATCTCTTTAGTGGAGCTAAATTTCAGGCTGAATTGATTTTCGAAAAGTGATGCTTAGCAGAAAGAGATATGCTTCCATTTAACTCATTAATCTGTGTGGGTAGTAGTTTTATCTTTGACCAAGCTTTGGAATACTCAATTTGGATGATTTCAACTTAGTAGGCCAGATTAATATTTATAGGTTAAATTTTATTTGAGGTAAGCTGACCAGAGGATGGACATTACAGATACTAAAATAATGATTAAAACAGAAACCAAACGCCCTAAATTAGTGGCGAGACACAAAAACAAAAAGGAAAATTAACCTACCAGGTGAAGCAGTAGTGAACCGCTTAACCCACCATGGCGGAGATGGAGGGGGAGGGGGATCAAGGGGATTATCAATTTCATCTTCAAAAATGAAGAGGCGGATCAAAGCTGGGAGCAAAGGGGTTGGGGCATCCGCAGGATGTGGATTGAGGAAAAATAGAAAAGTGTTAATTTCTTTGGTAACAATCTGGGCCTGGAGCATAGCCTCCAAGAATTCGGCAATATGGTGTTCAGCTTGTATGCATGCATCAGGAAGCTGGGAAAATTTTGTGATATGGGCTCTGGTGATGCATGTTCTGTGGAAAAATTATGCCAGTGCAACAACTTGCTTGAAGCAAAGGTGGCAGTTTCTTTTAATCGTTCAATTTCCACTTATGCAACCTCAGGGAAATTGGCGGGGTAATCAATTAAATGCAGTCCTTCAACAAATTCAGTGACAGAGAGCGCCACGGCTTTGTGGAAATGGTGGCTATCAGGAGAGGCTACGACGGCCTTGGCAAGTTGATGATCACTCAAGAATGGGGTAGCGGTGGGTTTGGGGACATATTTCTTGGGTGGAAATGGGGCATCAAAATCTGAAGGTAGATATGGTTCCAAATTAATTGGAAAGTCGGGAGGTGGGACAGTTTCCTCATATTCAGTTAATTCATCCATTAAGTCCCGGTAATTTTAGTTGAGCATGATTGATTAGGAGAGACGTGGTTTTGGTTGGGTAGGTTTTGGGGCGTTAAATTGGTTAAATCAATTTGGGTCCAAAAATCTCCTGATTGGGTATATTGTGATAATTTAAGCTGGCTTGGGATTTGGCTGCAAAGGTTTTGTTGATTTTTGAGATTTCAGATAGAGGGGGTGGGGGCAGCCAAAATTCCCACTCAAACGCTGTTTGTGCAGCCTCATGTATGGGCTTGGCGGATTCCACTTGTTTTG
The DNA here is from genome assembly GCA_022478985.1 of Massospora cicadina. Taxonomy (NCBI): domain Eukaryota; kingdom Fungi; phylum Entomophthoromycota; class Entomophthoromycetes; order Entomophthorales; family Entomophthoraceae; genus Massospora; species Massospora cicadina. The sequence goes on along the minus strand of JAKSZP010018425.1, from coordinate 43,019 downwards.
AATTGTAGCAACAGTTTTTTTAATGACCCAATTCATGACAGAGGGGGCAAATGGTGTGGCCGTTGTCAATATGAGCCCAAAAGAAGTGATCTGGTGCAGATGGGATATGGGAACGTGGTGGGATGTGCTGGGCTATGGTTGGCTGGTGGGAGGTAATGGTGGCCATTGCCCATGGTGCTGCTAACCACTCAGCTCTGCTTGAGACCAGGAAGTGGAGGACTGGGTTTATACCATATTTGGACAGCCCCATCATCAATTCTTCATAGAGTGATTTAGGGAGAAGGTGCAAAGGAAGGTTTGAAAAGGTCACCACCATTGTGGTGTCACTGGGAGGCGTGTACAGGTTGTGGTAATAGGTGTGTTTTTATATATTAAGGGCATAGTTGCTGCAGCAGCTGCGTCCTCTTCAGTGGGAAAACCAATATCAAAATATCCCTTAAAAAGGGCGGAAGTCAATAAAACCCACTTGTGAAAACGTGGACATTGTCAGCCAAATTATTGCTTTGCCAGAATATGGGAAGAGATGCCCATCTTCAACTCAGAGGCAAAGTGAATATTGGATTGGAGTAGGGCAAATGGGTGAGAGCGGGTTGGGTGAACTCACGCTAAGTGTAATAATAAGTCCTTTGGAGGGACAAATTGGCCCAATGCATTAGGAAGACTGGATGAGTCAGTTCGCATACGTTTGCCTGATGGGCGAAAAATGCTGGCAGGTGGAGCGCTGCTGCCCCAGGCTGGGGCAGCAGGTGGCAGATCTGCTGACATAAATGGAAAACTGATATGGTGTAGGTGGCGATGGAAAATTAATGGATGCTTTTAATAAATTCGCTCAAAAGTGATGTTAAGCGAAAAGAAAAACTCAAATAACCAAAGCTCAGATTTATAAATATAGTGTTTTTTTCAACTGCCTTATCACGGTTATAGTAAAGTGGAATTGCCTGGCCAAGAATGGTGAGAGTATCGCCCTTATGATTGGTAACAACTCCATATCTTCTTAGGAAACCAGTACTGTTTAGGATATCATAGTTTTATTTGGCAACACTATGTAGATGCTATTACTACAATGGATCCAAATCTGAGTGGTAGGGTACTGTAGGCTCCCAGCGATTTAAGTTGTATGCGCTCCAGCTGTTCCATATTCCTGACAATGGGCAACATTGGGTGCAATTTTCAGTTTTTTGACCAACTTTATGCTGACTATATTGATAGGAGCATCACTATCAACGATGGCCTGAACTCACACCTTGTTTACCTCTATGCCCACATAAGTACAATCAGAGTAGTTTTCAGAGATAATTATTATATGAATGCTGTGATTGCTGCCCAATTCCAGGTGTGATTTCAGGCTTGAGCAGATATCTGGGAAGTTTTCTGCTAAGGTCTTCATGGGAATGGCTACTTGAACGTTGTTAAGCTTATGTAGGTTGGTCAAAAATTTGGGTTGGTTATCTAAACCCTGATCAATAATTTGCTCTGGTAAGGTTTTGATACTTAAACTCAGGGTCCTTTGGTAATTTTCAAGGGTTTAGTTGCTTTTGCTGTGGCTCAAGTAGTGACCATCATGACATCATTAGCCAAAATATGGTGGAGGTTATCTTTAGCAACATCTTCATCTCTAAAGAGCTCATCAGGGTCAGGGTGGAATAGTTTGAAAAATTGATGAAGTTAGAGCATTCCAGCTCTACTCCACCTGCTCTTTTCCCGCCTCATTGTCACTGTTGATTTCTAGAGAAAAGTTGACCCCATGCTTTTTGTTGGACCGTCTGAAGCATTGTCAAGAAAAATGCCCTTGTTGACCATAATTGTGGCAAATAATCAGGCCCTGTTTGATGTTTTTGCTAGAATTTTCGATTTGTATTTTGAAAATTTTTCCCCTTGTTGGATATCATATTGCTTTTTGGGCCTGAAAATCAAGATCTTTGCTGATCTTTGGCTCGATTGGGAGTATTGAAATTATGAGAACAGCTTCTCAAGTAATTGGTAATCTCTTGGATTTCAAGCTTCAATTGAATGCAGGCAGAATGACTTTGTACAGTTCACGGAAGGGCTTCATTGTGTGCTCCATTGCAGTCTTTGCATCAAACTTATCTATTGCATTGCACCCATGCAGAACTTGTGCCTCATGGAAGAATATATCCGCAAAATTCTTAATAGTCACATTCTATTTGAATTCAATATTAAGAAGCTCTTTTTCCGGTTTCTAGTTTCTCAAGCTCTCCAAATTGTTTTGTTAATGCAATTTTTGCATTCATATAGGACTAATTGTCACCCAAATAGGGCATAACAAGGTCACAGCTATGGGCATCGAGTGAGTAAATCAATGCAAATCTTTTCACATGGTCTGATGCTCCTCTCATTGCTTTTTTTAATAATTTGAGAAAAGAGTGGATGTTTTCATCCTTATCAGACTTTTAAATTCAGTGTTTTGAAGTCATCTCACCCTATTTCAGGCATAGGGGTTGTACTACTTGAACGTCTTGGTGTATCCTCACCCATAATCAGCCCTCTTTCCAGTTGGGAAGTATCTGGAATCAGGATTGATGCTAGGACTCTAGGAATAGAATAGATGTTCAAAATATCAGTTTCTGCATTGGTGTCAACTTCCTATGATTCAATTTTATGATATTGCTCCGAACTACTGGATTCCAACGCCTGAATTTGGCCCTTAATTACTTTTCCAGTTTGTTTTTAAGCCGGATAAATGGAACTTTTTACTATTTCTTTTTTGTCAAAGCTGGGTGAGCACTGGAAGCCTTGCTTTTTGAGGAATTCAAATCCTTTTTTAAGTCTGTCATACTCCTTATTAGATAAAGTTTGGTTGGTCGTTAGGCTTTTTATATCTTTGTCCATACTATATTCTTGGGAATTTGCAGTTGATAGCTGCATTGAGTCCCCAATTTTCATGAGTAATTTCAGTGTTTCTGGCCTGTAATCTCAACACTACAGTCCAAAGTTTAGAAAATTCCTCTTTGATCTGGGCATCTTATTCATCCCTATTCAGGACGGCTGGCATAGCTGAAAGGTCCTTGAGGTTTTTGTTGAGAGTATCCAGCTCATCCTGGACATACTCTTAAAAATCATCAACTTTTACATTTAACTCCAGGTGATTTCTTTGGCCCAAAGTATCATGTATGGTAAGTCGTTCTGATTGAGACAATAGGTAATCCAAATGGCTTTCCAGATTTTGACAGCAGTTAAATATGGTTTTACCCATTCTTGTGATTTATGGTGGTCCAGAACTTCTGTAGCTTTCTTCAAGACTCCTTTGTTCAGAAGCTTCTCAGGGGTTGTAACAGTTGAGTTTGACTCGATTGTTGTATATTGGCTCAAATTCAAATTTTCCAAATCTGAGCCAAACTCATTTATAAAAAGACTTTTTAGCAGTCAATTTATCGTTGAGTTGTGCCTTTATCTGAGTCATAGATTAGGCTTGTGTGAGCCTATATAATAAATTGGGTGAGGCCCCCAAAGCACTGCCTTTATATGGCGCACCTGGCCATTCCAAAGTTCACTTTGGAATTTTCACCCTAGCATGTCCCTTTCCAGGGAGCATTGTCAGTTGCTCCCCAGATGAGCTCTGGTCAGCAGGTCATTTTATTATCCAGAATAAAATAAATGTTATTTTGGGGTTCGCATATCTTGCTTAACTGTTGGTTTTTTCCCTCATAAAGGAGTTTTTTGTGTAGGTTGGTTTTATATTAATCCCAAGAGGATTTTTAACATAAGCCAACCAATAGTAGGTGAATGTTTGGCGCTGTTGGTGCCCCAAACCTCTCCCTATGCAGTTAGGCTTCTTTGGTTGATTGTTGGTGCACAGAAGTATTGTTCAATTATATGGCGGTTGGAACTGGGGTTTTTCTGTCCGTTAAAGGGGTGTTTAATCTCCCATGATCTTCATTGGCAAGTCCCAAAACATCAACAATTGACTTTTGGACTTCAGCAAAACTGGAATATAGTTTTCCAGTAGGGCAAATTGGAAAAATTTGTTTCTCCTCTTGCACATAGTTGATTTCTGTAATTTCTGGATTTTGTCTAGCAATTATTCACTGGTATGCTTAATATAGGGTTAAACAAAGTTGACCAGGAATTTGTTAGTTGCTTGACTATCTGTAAGACGTCTGTCAAGAGATACCATGGTTGCATCACAGCACTTCATATATATCTCCATTTTGAGTGCCTGATCATTATAGTAGTAGAACATGCTGAAGGAGGGATTGATCTGTGAAGTAACAATCCTAAAACCCTGATATATAGTTTTCATCATAGCTTTAACGCTTTCAGATGTAAGATCAATCAGGCTGGTTGTATCTGCATGCGCAATCCCCACTGTGATAAGATCCAGGGAGTAGGAGGCACCTGCTTCTGAGTCATGGCAGCTGGTGTTAAAATAACCCAAGATTTCTTTGTCGCTGGTTTCCATCTCATTGTTGCTTTCTCATCTGGGCAATTCTGCCAGAATTAGTCATGGGAATCCATTTGGGAGAATGTAACTGGTTTTGAGTGAGCACCAGCTGTGAGAATCCAATGATTGCTCGCTTGTGTATCATTATCTTCATGTCTATTTGGGCTAAAGTTCTGATGATTGATCCTCAATAGTGCCTGTAGTTTACAGTATTTGGATTGTTCAAAATCTCACTAGGCCTACTAAATTTGCCTCAGATATTCCAGCTGAAAATGGGCGTAATTTTTCCTTCATGTTCAGGAACTTCTTTCAAGGCAGATAGATATACAAGCTGTGGATTAGGCGCATCCATCTTGTTGACACTTTATCCAAAGAAAGGATTCAATGAGAAAATCTAGGAATGAGATGAAATAAATATAACTTTTATTATAAGCTATTACTAGATAATTAGTCATTAGACCAGGAGCTGGTATTTATACCTCTAGGGCATCTCCTAGCCACACCAGAGTACAAAATTTCAACAGATATTTTACCAAATCAGTTTGCCCTTTGAACTTTTACAACTGAAAAATTTTCTTAGGTTTATTGGCGGCAAAATAATCTCAAAATTGGGAAAATGACAGGTATAAAAATTCTGATAAAAGCATGCAAAATTGTCCTAGGATCTTCTTTATAATAGTTACATCATACTACTGATGAAATACACTTTCTGTAAAATCTTGCCTCAATTGAAGTAAATGACACACTCCTAATTAGGACGTTGGTCAGCCTCTCCCTTGATAGCACTAAGTACTCCTTTTTGGGCGGTCCATGTGAAAGTGCTATCATGCCAATTACATGGTTTGACATATGAATTTCACCCTATGGCAGAAAAATTGATTATGGTTTTAGCTCGTCTGAAGTCCATGGGATTTTCAGACATTAACTTTGGGTCAGTTTAAATGATTTTGTATATAAGTAAGTTGATTGTGTTCCCAATAATCAGGAACAATTGCTAAGATTTGAAACATAGGAAATTGCTATAATATGTGAGTATATTTGGCCCATGAACTCCGGTAAATACTTAATTAAATTGATGTTAAGATAAATGGCCCAAATAGTATAATTGCAATAAGTTTTAAAATGATAATATAGGTGTTAGCTCAAGCGTTGAAAGGTAATTGGACCAATATGATAGTTGTTAAAGGTTTATTTTTGAGTCAACCACCAGAATCTGACAGAGGCAAAAGCAAATATTGGATTGGGGTAGGGCTAGGGGGTGTGGGTGGGTGGGCTTGTGAGAGGTGGAGTGCTAAGTCTTTGGAGGGACATAACAGCCAGATTATTTGGCGGACTGGATGAGCCAGCCACATGTGTTTGGGCACTAGGAGGTAGATGCTAGTGGGTGGAGCACCACTGTCCAATACTGGGGAAGCTGGTGGTGGATCTGAGGACAAAAATTTGGAGATTGTTTCAGTGAGGCAGTAATGGAAAATCGACTTGTTTTTCTAAATTTGCTCAAAAATTGATGTTGAGCATAAAGAAAAATTTGTGGTTGGACAGCTGTAGATAATTTAACCTTTTTTTGTAAAATTGCTTAAAAGTGAGATCAAGGGGAAAGAAAAGCTGTTAAAGTTTATTCTGGTCAATTGGTTAATAATCTTAATTTATTTGATAGAATAAATTAGTTTTGTTAGCAGTTTGTTAAGTTTAGTCAAGTTGATAAGTTTAATTATTTCAAAATTAATCAATGGCTATCTACTGTAGTAAATCATGTTGTTTTAAAACTTCCTCTGCTAGGGTCTAAGAAAAAGAGGCTTATAAAGAAAACAGGTTTTAAATCTTATTAATTGATACTAGATTTGGGTTAGGTTGACCGTTTTATAGGTGATTTAGTTGACATTCTTGCTTTGGGGTAGTGGGCTGGGTTCCAGGTTGTATTTAGGAATGGACAGTTATGTTCTAAAGGATGTGATATTATCTTCTTGTTCCTTAGGCAAAAGTGTGGTTTCTGATAGTTACCATCAAATTCCCCTCCTTGTATAAGTTTATAGAAAAACTTATGGCAGCATCCTGATACAGGTGTCATAATAATTGTCTCAATTATGTGTGCAAGTGTATATAAGCCTTTTTGATTTTGCTGATCTTAAAAGGACCTTGCCATTTTTGGTGTAGATTTTTTAAGTGGAATTTGAGTACATTAGTAAATAGGGGGACACTATCCCCTACTGAAAACAGGGTGATTTCATGTTAGCTTTTTGTGCCTGTGCCATTATGCCTTTTCCTGGGCAATAATTCTTCAGTCAAATGTCTATGGGTGGACACAAAATGTTCTTGATTCTCTTTGTTCACATGTTATTGTAGCTTTAAGGGTGTGAACTTTATACCAAACAAGACTTCATAAGGGACATGTTGGTTTTAGCAATGTTTTTTATCTGATAAGCCCAAAGTATATCTGTGATCATCGTCCTAATTAGTGAGGTTAGATATTATGGATTAAGAGAATGATTCTATCAATATCTTGTTAAAGCGTTCAATTTGCCCATTACAGCGTAGGTTGTAAGCTGTAGTGAGGATTTACAAAGTTTCCCAGATTTTCAGGCATTTATTAACCATGTTATTATTGAAGTGGGTCCCTTGGTCTGTAATGGTACATTGAGGAGGGAAAAATACTGTAAAGATGTGTTTGAAAAGGAGTTATGAAACTGTTTAGCATCCGCTTTTTTTAGTGGTAATAGCTATTGGCCAGTTAGAAAAATATTCTGAGGCTACTAGATTATATTGATTACCACTTTTTGATAATGGTGAAATAATAATAATAAGTTCTAGTCCTCATATTTCAAATGGGCCATCTGTAGTAATAGTAGATTAGCTTTAGTTATCCATGTGTGATTTATCAAATATCTGACATGGGCAACACGTTTTTACCCACTCACAACAGTCTGTATATGTGTTTAGCTACCAATATGAGCATCTAAGACATTCCCATGAGGCAGCATAGCCATAGTGTCCCATTTTATCGTAATTTAAGCTAAGACAGTGTCAGCGTTGGGCAATAAATGGAAGTTGTAGTTCATCTACATTTTGGGTTATAACACTCCATTAATTACTATGAACTTCAAGATATATGCTAAGAATTTTGATTTGTCCTTGATACTTCATGAATCTTAAATAAAGTGAGAAATTTCCAAATATCCACTAGTTCAGGCTCTAGTTCTAGGTCAAGTAGGAATATTATCAAACATTCCTTAGAGTCATTGACTGGAATTTAAGATAAAGCGTCTACTAAAATGTTTTTACCTGGGATGTAAATAATATCAAAGTTGAATTCCTTTAGTTCGTAAATTTCTTAGATTTACTGATTTGAAGCTGCCCTTTTAGAATAGCTTTAAGTGCTAAATTGTGAACTTTTCTCTCTCGTTGCAATCACTTTTGCAACCTATTCAATTCAAGTCTGAATCTAGTTTGATAATCTCACAGAGGAGATTAGTCTGCGCCCATGTCAGGGAGCAGTTGGGCAAGTAAGGTAAGAGGAGCAGGTGGTAGGCCCGCGGCCTCAAACGTTTAAAAACGCCCTGGAAAAACTGGCAGAATAGAAAATTTTTTTAAAAAACTGGCGGTCACTATTTCCCCAGAAATCCTTGCTTGGCAAGCACGATGCAACCAGTACATCAACACGCCGCACTCCCAGCCACTTTTGTTGGTGGAATACGGAGTCTGCGTGTTTCTGGACATCCAACAAATGGCTTTATGGGAAAAATTTTGTGGGGATGTGCACACCTTTTTCCTGACTGCAGTGTACGTCGCACCTCACTCCATTTCACGCGGTTGGCTGGACCTAGGTTTCAAAAACAAGGAGGCAGCAGACGAGGCTGCTGTGGTGTGTGTAGTGATCAATCTCCCCAAAGGGCAACGGGTCATCAAAACCAAACGCACCAGATGGATAAAATCCAACCAAATTTTCCTCACATTTGACTTTTTGCCTACTATGGTAAAATGTGACATTTTGGAGCAATACCTGAAAAGATGGTCTCACTGTATACAGCGAAATACAATCTTTCAAGATGCAACACTTTATGCTGATGCCACACCTGTGCACCAGCAAAGCCATCGCAGTTCTGACCCCAACCAAGGAGATTGCAAAGGACCTAACCCAGATCCTGCACTCCACTTTTAATAATATTGAAAATCATGCCACCCACCCTTTCTGGGTAACCGTGGACAGCGCGCCCCCCATCTGCACCCATTGTGACGTGTTCAGCCATAAGGCACATGCATGCCCCACCAAGGAGGGCATCACATTCCAAGAGCACCCCTCAGTGGCCATAGCCAGCGGAGAGGCGCACTACGAACCAACTGTAAGCACCAAAGAGGCTTTCCCGTGGGGAGCACAAGGCTTCTACCTATTGGTAAAGCCTATCTCCCTGCAAGAACGGAAGAAGGCCAAGCAGGCCCATAGGGCCGCGGCCAAGGAAACAGCCAAAGTCACCACCACTATCCCACACTCCCAATGCCAGGAGGACATCAAAACCTTCACGGCAAAAGCAACTCAGGAATCCATCAACCAATCATATTGGGAAGCCCATGCCGATTGGGCCACCCAATCTGAGGATCCAATGGGGGACTCAATCTCACCCAATCTTTGTAACCAAGATCCAGTTGAAACTGACTTGGGACCCATCCTACCTGAAAATTTTTTTGACCCACTCAATGGTGCACTGAACTCATCCGCACCACAAAAAATTTGTCCAATGTTGGGGAAACATAAAGTGAAGGCAAAAGCCAACGTGAACTTTTCTGCTAAAATCAACAAAACTACTGATAGAGTTGCTGCAAACACCCACGCTGCTGTGAAGGCCTGTGGGGATCTAGAGGAGGCTAGTGGGCCCAGGTGCCCACCCCTTGCACCTAAGGTGTGATGGGGGAAACCTTCACTTTAGGGACGTTGAATATCGCCAGACTCAAGGCCTTGCTGTCCCAGGCTAGAAAAATGAGTTTCTTACAAAAAAATTTACTCGTGGATATCCTGGCCATCCAGGAGTCCCACTGTCCGCGAGGTTCTGAGGATGCTTGGAAAACCATGCTCCTCCCATCCCTATCCTTTTGGTCAGAGCACTGTGGGGTGCTAGTTCAGAAAAACAATTTTCAAGTTTTTATTGTTGGAATCCTTCCTCAATGGCCAAGTCCTCATTGTTACATATTCATGGGCTGACGTGGCACACGCTATCAACAACATTTATGCCCCAACCTGTGCACGAGAGCGTAGGATATTTTTCTTGTCAGTCAAATCCAACCTGTGACCCCCAGACCCTTTCATAGTCAGCGATATGAACTGTTGGCTAAACACACCAATGGACTGTTGGCCTTCCTCCTCCCACGCCCCCCAGGGTCACAGAGCTTTGCGTTCTAAAGGCCACCCTTGGGTTAATGGATGCACTGCTGTGGCAAGCCCCGCTGCTCGAAAACATGATGTGACCCCATGTCCACAACGGACAATTAAGGTCCATGACTCACATCAACCTTATCCTTATGCCGGCAAAATTCCAACCCCACATATTTACTTCAAAACAACAAAAAATTGATTCTCTGACCACCGACTGGTCTCAATAACATACCACCTACCTGTCACAGTGGCTAAGGCCCCACATTAGTGCAAACTCTGCCCTACCAAACTTGCGTTGCCAGGATTTTCCACTTGGGTGGAATCAGCAACTTTGGCAAAAGAGTTTGTTACCCCATTTTGCGTGGACCCCATCTCCACATGGTCAACCTTCAAAGAGGATACCATCTGCCACTCTCACCACCTCTCCTCCAGATGCTCACGAGCCACATCAGCTGTCATTTCGCGCGCTCTGGCAGAGTTGGCACACCTGGAGTCCAACATCCCAGCTACAGGATACAGCCCTGCATGGGACTGGAAGTGGGCGGAGGCAGCTGCTACCTCAACGCGCTCAAAAGGCAACACAAACATTGGGTTTGTGTTCAGTACAGGGCCAAAAGTATTACAAAGGGCGACAAGTGCACCACATATTTTTTAAAAAAAATTTCGCACCATGCCAGAGCGTGGCCTGCACACAGGTGCAAAGATCGGATGATTCCATCATGGATACGCCTGCTGAAGTGGCAATCAAAACACTGAAGTATTACTCTGAGTTATACCGATCTGATCCAACGCAGCTGGCCAAAGTGGCGAAATTTCTCGACTGAGCCCATATCTGCACCGTTTCCCAATACCTGGAAATAATGAATTTGATTACTCCAAACGAATTATGGACAGCCATCCGCAGTGCACCAAACCGGAAATTCCCAGGCCCAGATGGCATTTCATATGAATTCTACAAAAAGTACTTCAAATATATATCCCCACTGCTGCTTGCCTCACTTGACCAGAGCCTTCTGGAAACACGCCTCCTACCAGGAGGACAAGAGGCCTTCACCGTCACACTCTTCAAGAAAGGGGACAAGCTAGACTTAGCCAACTGGCGCCCCATTTCTTTAAAAACATGGATACAAAAATTTTAACAAAAATCATGGCTAACCGTTTAGGGATTGTAGCATCTGACACCATCTCCCCAGAAAAATTCAGTTTCATACCCAGAAGATCGATTTGGGACAACGTGCACTCTGTGGCTAATGTATGCCAGTCCACAGCCTCTGGGGCACTTGTATTCTTGGACCAACAGAAGGCCTATGATAGAGTAAACTGGGGATATCTCAGGGCCTGCCTCCATAAATTCTTCTTACCCCCTCGCTTCATCAAATGGGTGATGCTGCTAACAGAATTTGCAACAATGGCAGTACGTGGCCCTGGCTTCTTAACGGAAGTGGTCCGCCCTCAAAGGGACTTGCAACAAGGGGACCCCCTTATCCCACTCTTATACAACTTCAGCCTTGACCCACTACTTCGAAATGTGAATGCCCAACTCACTGGGGTCCACGTGCCAGGCCAAGCCCCAGTCAAGATGATGGCGTTTGCAGACGACTGTGTGGTTGGGGTGTCCAATAACAAAGATGCACGCGCACTAGAAGCTCTCATCAAGGAGTATTCCCGGGTAAGTAACGCTGCACTGAACGCTTCCAAAACTAAAATCATCCTCCTTGGTCGGTCTCAAAAAGCTGGGCCCCTGCAACCAGTGCCCAGCCCAGCCCATCTGCTCTCACACGTGCTCGCCCTCCCAGCTCACCCCACACCGCCCCACTGGTGCTCCCCTTCGTGCCACGCCCTACCATAGGACTGGTACACCATCTGGGCGTGTGGATGGAGGCAGGCGGATACACGTCAGCAGTAATGGAGAGCCATATACTGGACAACGTGACAAAGCGAATCGCCTCTCTCAGAGCCCACCCTACTTCCCTTACTGGCAGGGTTGTTTTAGCCAACTCTATGCTCCTCTCCAAAGTCTGGTTTGGAGCCCACGCCATCCCCTTCTCCCCAAGCTTCTTCAAATCCTTGTATGCCCTGCTGCAAGGATGGCTTTGGTCAGGCCGCCCTCCACCAGTACGGCTAGAGGTCATATTTGGCCCTTATCATCATGGTGGCATGGGCCTGCTTGACTTCAGAGACCATGCTGCTAAGATCTTGGGTACCTGGATTGCAGCCGTCACCGCCCCTGCGCTCCCCTCCCAACACTGGTCATGCGCAGCCCGCTCCAACTTCTCCCGCGCCTTGGGCCTCAACAATCCATTGAACCCCCACTCCCTGATGAAATACCTGGATTCACACCCATCGGCCACAGGCCCTCATGGTACTAAAACCCACTACAAACAAATCCTCCTCTCTATGTGGAGCGCTGAGTGGAGAATTTGTATTAGCAGACATACAGCCTGAAGAGGCCGCCCCTCTCCTCAGTTCACACAAGAGGTACAGGGGCTACCCATCCAAGATGGCGTGATACCCACACGGCTCCATGTCCTATCCAGGGTGGACTACCTGGACATAATGGACATCCCTTACTCCATTGAGACCCAAAAAACTATCTGAAAATACGCACACCATCCTCTGTTGCAGCCTCAAATCTGCTCCCATGTGTGGCGCTGCCTGAGGCAGGTGTACCATACGGCCAAGCGCTCTAACGCTTTACACTCATCCTGCGTCGTGTGTGGCCAGTATGGAACGCTGTTCCACCGCCTGGAGAAGTGTCCTACCTCTAAAGTGATATGGCGCGAAGTACAACGTCTGCTGGGCCACGATCAAACACACCCTTCAGCCTGTCAAGAGATATGTTTGCTTTATCAATGGCCTCTCCCCTTCCAACCTCCCTCCGTGCTCTGGTGGTTGCAATCGCCATGTGGACTATCCACACGATTGTCTTAGATGCCATCGCAGGCTCCACTCCCACCCTCCCAGAGCTGTCCACAGATTCTGGTCTCATTTGGTGGACCACTTTCAAGCGTGGATGTTTATATACCTCCCACCGCGCCGCCAACAGCTGGTCTCCTCCTGGTTCCCAGTTTGGTTTATCAAATCAGACCCCTTTCTATACACGTGTTCAATTGTGGCTACGGCCCCTTCACACGTTCCCTCCCCCTCCCCATAAGTGGCGTTCCCGCTGGCAACAAGAGATAGCATCGCTTCTATGGGGTGCCTTCCCTGTTTCCAAGTTTTGTCTCTTTTGGGTCAAATTTGGAAGTGTCCGTCCCATGGTCAGCATTCCCCACAATAAATTTAAAATTTAAGTGCTAAATTGTCAACAATTATGTAAATTTCCGTCCTAGACAATAGTGATTAAAATTCCTAAAGGCCTATACAGCTGCTAAAGTTTCTTGTTCATAGGTTGAATAATTTCTCTACATTGAAATGAAAAATCCTTTATATATATTCCATGGTTGACGGATGTTGTGCTTTTTTCTGAAATAAGACATTTTTTAATGATATTAACTTGCATCAGTAAATATTAGAAAAATTCTTAAAACTTTGGGTAAATTGAAGTTTGGGCTATCTACCAGTGTCACCTTGAGTTTTTCATATGTGATATCATGTTGGCTCATCACCAAAAACTTGGTTCCTTTTTTAGCAATTTTGGGAATCCAGCTAACTAATGCTCGCTAGTGCTGATATTTAGCTAGATTTTCACAACTGACTTTTTTGTTTAGTTTTAACAATTAGTATGACGGACTTACATTATATCAAACTACAAAAAAAATATCAAAATTACTCCAAGTAGCGGCTTGGGTGTGAAATTATTACTTTAATAGATGCCTTCCTTAATTATTTAAGTTTGTTTGAAAAAGCTATTAGTAAGATTATTATTAAACTCAGTTTATGAGGGTATCAAGGATTAGACGTCTAAATATTAGACTAATCAGCGCTCCATAAATTTTCCTCACCTCATCTGGGATTGACCTGATATGATTGGTCTACCACAGATAGGATAGAAACATGTGGCAAAGATTTAATGTATTGCACCCAATCATTTGCTTTAAATTTTAAGCTTCTCAAAGCTGATCTATGATGGCTTTGGCTTGTTTTTGGTGGTTAAAAATTTCTTTCCCCCTTGTTACCCCCTCAAGTCTATCAAGGGTATGTTTTTTGTTGGGAAAATTACTGAATTGACAATAGTCTTTGAGCGCCCCTCCAACTCAGGTGGGTAATTCCGCCAAGGTTTGGGAGAGACAAGGGCGACTTGATACGCTCTGGTTAATGAGAGGCAAGGAGTAAAATGATTACTCCAAGTTGCATCATTATGCCAAGAGTCAGGAAATTTCATAATTACAATTTTAGACTATTTTCGCTTGAAAACTTTTTTTTTCTCAAATCTGAGACAGCAATTGTCTGACATCACCCCCATCAAGAATGTTGGAGGGGAATATGGCTGTAGGAAGCAGCCATGTACCCAATAGATGATGATACCTGTATCCAAGGATTTGGTATATTCATTACCTCTCGTATATGTGTTGACAAAAGGTCCTTACCAGATTGACCAAGCTTAACACTTCTAGGAGAGATACGATTATGATAATACAGAACCAGGTCAGACAATTGGAATGAAGATAGGGGGTCTGGAGCTCATTGGCAGCATGCCATTATTTAATACCTGTTTTAGCTAGATTGGTTATAGCCTCATATTGGAGCTGGATGATGTGCTGAGCCAATTTTCTTGGCTTCTCAGGCTCCTCAACTCTAGAGGAGAAAACATCTTTAGCTAAAAGAGCAAGGATTCAGGTTCCTGCCCATGCAAAGCATGGAATGTGGATATTAGTGCATGGCATCTAGGCTTAATTATTCTGAGTCAGTTTACACAGGGCATTAGCCACTGAGCAAACAAATCAGATAATATGAGGATCACCAACTTCTTAATACAACTTGATCAACAATATATGGAGCTAATGTTCCTTATTTTTGACCTTTATTTTATAAAATTTGCAGACCTTTCTGCAACAACCTATTTTTTGAACGACCCCCATAAATTCACTGTGTAACTCTTTATATCTCAGTTCTCCAAGCTGGATGCATCCTCAGCTTGGTAAACTTCTATTATTTCTCCCTTTTTAATTTACTCTCATTCATATCAATCTTAGCATAAATCCTCTCTATTTGCCAAATTAGTGTGATTTTGCTCAATTATAATTTGTGTATCCCTTTTTTGTAAATCTCGAGGCTCATCTTGATCCCCCTTAATCTGCCAATATGGGTAGTATATTGTACAGTCATATCAACTTCCTGACATTACCCCCCCCCTTGAATGGACAATAGGCTCTTACTGTTTATATGATTGGAGGAACTTCATGTGGACTCAGTTGACAATCTGACCCCCAGCGTGGTCCTTAATAGTGTAAACATCCATGCCAGTCTTCTTGATTATCTCAAATGGGCCAGACCAATTGTTGGAGAGCTTGTTTTCCTGCCCAAATCCATTCTGGTCATGGAATAAAATATGATCCCCCACAGTAAACAGCGGGAGTCCACTTTGTCGCTTCTGATCAGCTGCCTGATCACGAATATTCTTGGCCAAACTGGTGTAATAGGCTTCCATTTGCAGCTTGATCAATGAATCCATAAGTTTCTTCAAATATCGCTGGGGATTCACACCACCAGTGTCCTCTACACTCGAATAGAGCAAGGCAGTAAGAGCTGGATATCACTCATACAGTAGTTGAAATGGGCTCTTACCAGTGGCCAAATGATAGCTAGTATTATATTCAAACACAGCAGTAGGTAGAAGGGCACTGCATCTAAGGGCCAATCTGTTACCAATTTGTGGAGTATGTTCACTAGGTTTCCGTTGACTCTCTCCACCATCCCATTTGACTCCTAATGATAGGGGGTGGTCAAAAACCCGCAAATCGCCATCAACTCATTTAATTTTGGCAGGATATGTGAAGTGAAGTTGGTTCTGTTATCCATCAGAATGAACTGTTGAAGCCGTGCTACTGTATAATACACTCCATAATAAACTTGGCGGTGGTGACCGCGCCTAAGTTACTAATAGCCCTGGCCTCCACTCATCAGGTCAATTGATTGATGACAATGTTATATACATGGATCAATTGGCGCTAGTCAGCAGAGGTCCCATTACATCAATGGAAACGGTGTGCCATGCAAACTGGGGTTTAACTAGCTGGTATGTGGTTTTCTTGCAGAAAGGCTTTTCCACTTGACACTGATAGCAACACCTAACCGTTTCCAATATGTTGTAATGCCTGCTTTCCCAGAAGTATCAGGGTCGCAAAAACTCCAGAATTTTCTGCAAATTTTCCATGTTCTACATTTTGATGAGCATCCATAATAATCGAGGGTCTAGCCAAAGGTTTAGGAAACTCAGCGTCAGGTCTCCAATCCACTTATATAGTTCTTCCCCTCGTACAAAGGTATCCTCCCTGAGTCCACCTAACACTTTGATAACCTGCGGTGGCACATCCTAGTATTTGTTTACCAACATCTTTTCATACATTATGTCAGCTAAGTCCGCCGTGATGGTGACCGTTGGCAACTGAGAAAGGTAATCCGCGTTTTGATGTTTTGCTCCCAGTCAATATAAGATCTTGAAATCATATGCTTAAAGCTTCAGAGCCTAACGTACAAGCCATCTTTCCAGCTCACAAAGATTCTGTAGCCAGTACAAGGAAGTACAATCTGTCACTACTTGGAATCTTACCCCATGCAAATATACCCAAAACTGTTTGTAAGCATAGATCACCGTTAAACACTCCCACTCAGTTATGGTGTAGTTTTGTTTGTGACAGTTCAAGCTATGACTACACAATGTAACAGGATGTTCCACGCCTTCATCGTCCTACAGGGATAATACTGCTCCTATAGCAGGGATGCGTCTGTTTGTACTATGAACTGTTTGTCAAAGTTGGGATATTGCAAAATGGGTGCACTTGCTAACATGGTTCACAACACATCGAAAGCATTCTGGCATTTTTTCATCCAATCAAAGGAAGATTTCTTTCTTTAGCAACTAGAAAAGTGGGGTCCCAATGCAGTTGAAATTGGGAATACACCATTGGTAATACCCAACCATCCCCAGAAAAAACTGAATGTACCACTTATTCCCTGAACGAGTCATCTTGCTTATTGCTTCCACCTTAGCCAGCTGCAGTTTAAGCCCATATGAATCTACAATGAACCTGAGGTATTCCAATTGTTCTTTAAAGAAATGGCACTTCTGAGGCTTAATTTTGATATTAGCAGAAGAGAGGCGTTAAAACACTTGCTCTAAATGGGTCAGGTGCTCTGTAAACGTCCGCAAGAACACATTGATGTCATCAAGATAAACTAGGATACAGGACAGCTTCAAATCACCTAAAATCATATCCATGGCACGCTGGAACGTATCCGGGGCATTACACAACCCTTGCAGCATGCAAGTCAGCTGGAACAACCCTCATGAAGTGATGATCACAAATTTCTCCTGTTCCACTAATGGCAATTCAATCTGCAAGTACCTCAAGATCAGATCCATGGTGGAAAAATAGTTTGCCCACCAAATTGGTCTAACGCATCGTCATACCATGTAAGATGGTATGCATCCTTCTTTGTTACATTATTGAGTCTACAATAGTCAATAACCACTCGATTTAAGCCATCTTTTTTCTTTACAATGAGCACAGTTGATGCCCACGGACTTTTTGATGGCTCTAGAATTCCTTGAATGATAAGTTTATCTACCTCGTCAGAGACAACCCCTTCTGCCACTTTTGAACGTCTAATAGGTTGCAATCAAATGGGAGGGTGATCCCCCATATCTAACTAAAGTACCACCCCTTGAGTGCACCCCAAATCATGATCGTCATGTGCTAAAATATCCCAATACTTTTCAAATAGTGCCATAGCCTCATCTTGCTGCTCTGCCAATAATCCCATAAGCGCTTCCTGCAGAACCACAGTCAGTACGCCAAATGATGATCTTGCTGGTAGTCCCAGATTCTCCCATGTGCAATTGGAAACTTGGCAAACTTCCTCTATAGGAACTAAATGTAGGTAAGCCACCACTTGGTGCTGCTGTTTCGTTATTGTCTCCTTCTGTAAGTTTGTTAGCAGCACTTTCACCTCCCCATTCACTGGTAGCAGTAACTCTGGAGCCACATGTGGTTCAAGCTGCGAGTGCAGGTGAGGCGCCATAATTTCTCCATAAAGCCCCTTAGGGACATTGATTTCAAGCCCAGTCCCTACTATGCTCTGGTGTCCAGATGGTAGGCTCAGAGCGCTCGTTGCCTGAAGTGGGATCCCTTTGTACTCATATATCTGGTTGGGGATGGTCCTGGTCTGCCAACTCAGTCATTGATAACAAGCAGGAATCACTCTGTCATTGTACGCCAGATTGATATGGATGGAGTGGACTAAATCCGTTGGGATCACACAAGTGGAAAAATACATGGGAAAGTGTTGCCCTAAAATAGTAAGAGTTTCCTCCGCCATATTTATCACAACACCAAATTTTTCATAAAAGCCGCACCAATTAACATATCATAGTTATTATTTGGCAAAACCACTGCCGGCGTGGACACCTGGACTGACCCAAATCACAAAGGCGACATGCTATATGCTCCTCAAGACACAATGCTGTGCGTTCCCGTGGTCCCATATATTAATTGATGGTCCACATCTGGTTTCAACATAAGTTTAGCCACCACTGGGTAAGAGACTATGTTCACCAGTGCTCCCGTGTCTATGATAGCACAGATTTTCTTGTTTCAAACGAAAATGTCACAGTAAGTACATTCCGAGTAAGAAGAACCATCAGTGTTTATTACTTGTACATTCAAGGGCTTTGTGATACTCAAAAGGAGGATATGCCCTTGCTGACATGAGGATACTCACTAGTGATTTTCTCCACTGGAAGGGCTACGTTAATTCCTAAAGAGGTGACGTTTGGCAAAGAATCCACGTTGCTGGTGCCAGTCTGTTCCAGGATCTGCCACACATATGGTTTCTGCACATTTTGGTAGAACTCAGGCCAATGGGGTGAGCTTTTACTCTTGGAAGATGAAGCAGGGGTATCTGACAAAAGCTGCTGGTATAACAAATCATCCAATCGAGGTTCAAATTCTATACAAAAAGACGTTTGGGAATTGTTGGGGACAAGTGAGTTGGACTCAGCGGAGATAGAGCATCCCATCTCTACACTGCTCAAACTTATCCCTGCACAATTTTCTCAGTTGGCATTGCATACACTTGTGGTTTGCTAGAGCAATTGCCTGCATAATGGCCTCTTCATCTGCACTGGAAGAAAGTGTTCATAAAAGATTCACATATATAGTTTGGGGCGGAAGGACCAGGTCAGAAGTTGCCAGTATGGTTCCAAGGTCGCAGACACACTGGTGAAGCGCACATGGGCCAAAAAGGGTCCACTGACTTGTATGAGGGAAAATACATTACAGCGGCTGATAACCCAGTCGCTGCAGCCTATATGCTGAAAGAGTTGGAGCAGTTACAGCAGAGATTTTTCAGGCTATTTTGAGGGCACTGATTGTGGTGGAGAGTTGACATAAGGTGTTCACAATTCAAATAAGTACGTTATCTCCATCCAACGTGTGAGACATAGCGTTAGATATTTACCAATGTGGTTTAACAGCTGCCATCATCACTATATCAACATCCTCAGTAGATAATATGTTAGCTTTAAGTAGGACAAGTGCTTCCACCAAAAACCGCTCAGCGAAAACTAATAGGGTCTCATTTTGGTAAAACTGTATAGTCATAAAATCGGCTTTCTGTTGGGTCATCTTGGTAGCGCCCCCAAACAGCCAGATAACAATTGTTTTAACTTGTTCTTAGGATACCAAGCTATTTGGAAGATAAAAGGTAACCTGATCAGCGCTTTCCACATCTAAAGTGGATAGTAACAATTTCACTTTTCATCAATTGGTAGCCACTTCCACAGCAAATTTAAAACGCTTCAAGTAACCGTGTAGGTTTCCATCACAACTGAAAGGAGGTTTTTTTCAATATAAACGAATTTTCTTTGCTCCAGGTTCTTGCTGCAAGGAGCAGGAAAATCGGTTTCAGAGCAATTATGGGAACCATCCCTTTGTGCATTATCACACAGCTGGCCAGATGGACTCAAATCCATCAAAAAGGAATCAGCTGAAGTGGTGTCACATGGGGATCCATCATACCACCTGAGAAATATTTGTTTGCTGATCCATACCATTCTTCCCCTGAATTACCACTAAATGCCCCATTGCTCCCAGCTCTTGCATGCCCCGGAGAACTGTACATTGATCAACTGCTACGCTTTCACCTAATAGCATTTACACCATCCATCCTGAAATTCTTGTTGCAGCATTTCTTACTGATGTTGCAACTCCCAATGAAATTCCCTCTCACCGTTTAGTTTTTGTTCCATGGCTTGTAATTGAGAAAGTTCTTTTCTGATTATATTCTTCAGGTGTGTTTTCTGCCAGCTAGGATTATTTGCTTGATGATTGGCATCTTTAATTTGGTTAACGAGGGAGGTTAATTCCTGTACCAATTCTTCATTTGCCCGTTGAAGGGTATCAAGGCGCCCTTGCATGGCTGCATACTCTCTTGTCTCGCCAATTGGAAGAGGGAAGGCTTGTAGGCGCTCAGCCTGACTAACAACTTCCAGTTGTGTAGCCCAATGAATAAGCTGGAGATATTTGGGAAATGTTGACGACATGACAAGTGCATTATCTGTCATTTGCTGAGTACTCCATTTGATGCGAAGTTGGGTTAAATTCAGCTAATAGAGAGCTGACTTGGTCCGCCACTTGCCATTCCATCAGGGTCATTTTTTCCTTTAGCTGGGCAATCATGGCTTTGAGAGCTTCCTCCCATTTGGTTAGCTCCATCATAAAGCGTTCAGTATTATTCATTAATGTTGTTACATCCTGAATCCACTCCGCTGATAGGCCATACTGCTCCAGCAGTTCTCTTATTAATTGAGAGCTTTTTCCAAATTTAACTGTGGTACCAGAACGTCCAATCGACAGCGGACATCCCTAACATGATGATCCATCTGTGCCAATGTCCCTTGTACTTCCAAAAATGAACTAGTGAGGCAGTCAAGCAGGAGGCAAGTATTGTGCTTCAGTGCTTGCATAAATCATAAAACATCTTTAAATTTCAATATTATGGCGAGCCAGCACATGTAGTAGCTGGTGAATCAAAGGTTGCACATAAGTGAATAGATATTCCTTGATTCTGTGTGTACCAAGGCGGTGAGCCAACCCTGATGTAGTTGCACTAAATAAGACATGTACAGAACGTAGAGATTTTCTTGGTCACGTTGGTTATAGAATAAACTTAGGGCGTTTTCCCTAGTCTCATCTTTGTATAGGCGATATACATGCAACAGCCACTCCATATTATTCCTAAGTTTTTAGGGAGTTACATTTGTGGAGCATCCTAGTTGGTTGGTCATCAGCTTGGGGCAATTTTCAAATTTCAGATTGATCATAGCTTCATCATTTCCAGTTTGGTCACAGTAAATAATGTTGGTTAATGGTTAGATGCCTCGTGGGTTTCTTCAGCATACCACGCCCAAATTCAATCAAATTACATTAGAACGAATGAGGACTTGTCATTGTATTTGTATTGCTGAAAAGCTAAACTTGTCTAGTGACCCTCTGTAGTGAGCACCACTTTTAGTTTTCAGCATCTAGGCTTGATTCCGCTGATTCAGTTTGCACAGGAAATTAGTCACTGAGCAACCAAATCGTATGATATGAGGATTGCCAACTTCTTAATAAAACCTGATAAACTATTTATGGAGCTATCACCCCTTATTTTGACTTTATTTTAATATAAATTGCAGACTTATCTGCAATCACTTATCACTTGGAAAGACCTCATTTAAATCTTCCATGTGACTCTATATATCCTGGGTTCCCCAAGCTGGATGCATCCTCAGCTTGGTAATCTTCTATTCTTCTTTCCCATTTTGAATTACTCTTTTCATATTGTATCTAAGCATAAATCCTCTCAATTTTTGCTGAATAATCATCATTTTTCTCAAATTATAAATTTTTGTATCCTTTTTTCATAAATCTTGAAACTCATCTTGATCCCCCTTTGATCCACCAATATGGGTAACATATCATCCAGTCATATCAACTTTCTGACAGTGGACATTTTCAGGATCTGTTAATAACTATTCTGGTATTCCATAAGAGCACTAAGTGAGAATTGATCCCAGTGAAGTGGATCAGAGGATGCCATTTTTTTGCAAGATGGAGACCAAGGTTTCATAGGCTCTAAACAGTCTTATTGGTAGAGGTATTATATGGATCTGAGAAGAGTTGTTGGGCTTCCATGGAGGTAAACAGGATAATGACTACTCTGGATATAAAGTTCTTATCATTGTCGCAGTGTAGTACTTTGGGTTAGCCATGACAGTGAAAATGCTTTAATTTAAAAACGTGGCGGTCCCCTTGGCCGTTTGGCCTATGAGCACAGTTTCAATCCACTTAATAAATAGCAATGATTACTAGGATATATCTGTTCCAAAAGGTAGTCTGCGGAAGGGGAACTACCATGTCTAAGCTGATGGTATGGAAAGGTTGTTTGGGGGTAGTTGGTTGATACTGGTATCTAGTCTTAAAACTAGACTGCTTCTTAAATGTGAGGCAGGATTCCAAGACTTTAACAATAGTTTCTATGATCATTCCTAATGGTACCGCTCCCTAATTTAATCATATGGTTTCTTTGCTCTCCCATGACCTAGTATAGAGTGAGCTTCCAGGATAGTAGGTACACGTTCCAAGGGCCGTAGATAGGGCAACCACTATGCCCCAACCTGATTATACAACTTTCCACTCTCCTAATTGGTGTTGTAGGAGTGCCATTCTAACATTTTCTGGACAGGCTCAAACTCATCCTCCCAATCATTGGGGATCATTAAGAGGCCACATAACCTCTCGCCTCACTATTATTTATGTGCAGGACGGCAGCTGAGTTAACCCATCAATATTCATGTGGCAGGTTCCAGCATGGTGTTGATCTTCATTTCATAATGCTGAAGCTTTAGAGCCCAGCGCGCTAACTGGCCAGTAGGATCCTTCAAGTTCTGTAACCATTTTAAAAAAGTGGGGTCATTAACCACAGTAAAGTTTTTCATACAGGAAAGGGCTTTAGTGCTTCACAGCTATCAGAATGGCAAGACACTCCTTCTGCGGGATGCTATAACTGCGCTCCACATTGGACAGCGTCTTACTGAAGTAGGATACAGGATAATCTACACCGTTTTCATCCAATTGAGCCAAGATGGCCTCAATGGCACAGTCTGAGGCGTCAGTTAACAAGATGAAGGGTTTATGTAATTGAGGTGCCTCAGGTTAAAACGTTGTAGTAGTAGTTGTTTTAGCGTCTCAAAAGCAGCTTTTGTTCAGCACCCCAATGAAAAAGGGATTTTGTCATTAGGCGGACACTGGGCCCTCTGAGCTTGGAAAACTTGGGATGAACTGATGGCATTACCACATCATCCATAAATTACCTGAATATCTGTAGATTTTTCAGGGGGAGGCAATTTTCGATATTGCTTCGTCCTTATCCTGTATAGTTTGATTTCTTCCTGAGAGATGGCGTGTCCCAGAAAATCTATTTACTTCTGGAAGAAGTTGCACTTTGATGGTTCTAACTTGATATGCGACTCATGTGAGAATAGAAACATCTCCTTCAGGTGAGTAAGATTTTTGTGAAGGCTTACAACGACTTAATATCATCATGATAAATGATGAGACAACTTAACTTTAAATCCTGCAAGATGTGATCCATGGCGCGTTGGAAAGTCGCAGGTGCGTTGCACAACCCTTGAGGGAATTGGGTGGGTTAAAGAGACCCTCATTGCAAACAGGAGCACATTTCTCCTGGTCTTGGGGAGAAATGTACATTTTCCAATAACCACTAGCCAAATTCATCGCGGAGAAGAAGTTAAATCTAAAGTCTTTTGCCAGGGCGTCATCAATTTGGGGGATGGGATAGATATTTTTTGTGAGGTATTCAATTTGCAGTAGTCCATGACTTCCCAATGATCTCCGTTTTTCACTTTTCTTAACAAAGTAGGAGACGAAGGGCTTTGTGAAGGAACTAGTAACCCACGTCTAGTAACTCTTTGAGCTCAGTCCTCATCTGCTGTTCTTCCACTTTGATTTGTGATAAGGTTTTGATCTATTAGGATGTGCATCACCCATTTCAATGGAGTGGCTCCAGCTTTCATATTTCCATAGTCAGTCTCTAAATTAGAGAATATGTCGCTATATACTTCCATTAAAGTGTAAGTTTGTCAGGTTCATCTGCAGTCAGCTCATCCGAGATATGGACATTGGGTAAAGTACATAACAGATTATCCATTAACAAGCCCAAAGCCATCATAGAGCCAATATTTGGATACGTTCAATGAATTCTACAGGGACCAATAAGCCTCTGCCAATCTCCTGGTGATTTATTACAACCATTTCCTTACCAATGAAGTTTCCCAACAGAATAGTATAGGCCTTTGGTAAGCTGGGTCTAGTATACCAGGAAATACTCAAGGCTCCAATGGGCTAACACCCTCAAGACTTATGATATGCATCAAGCAGTGGTGTGAATTTTGGACTATCATCTTTGTGCCAACTACTAATTGTTCACTAGGCTTATCTGTTTCCTAATCTGAAGCATATAAAGGAATACCATCTCTGGAAGTTTTGAATTACACTTCCAATGGGGCAGGTTTAATCTCGAAGTTACACTGGGCGGATTTACCAAAAAGGCGATAAATTTAAATGAAAATACAGGTTGTAATTCGACCTAATCTTTATTTTTTGAAAAGAGGGAATATTTATAGGCTTTTTAACGGTTCATAATCTATCAGAGCAAATTAATCTCTACGCAATTGAATCTACAATCAATTGATTAGGATTAGATTGATCACTGACCTTTATAGATTGAGATATATTGCTTGCTCCTTCCGATGAAGTTGGGGAAATTGATGAAGAGGGTTTTTCAGAGATATGAGAACTTGGTGAGTTCCCAACACTTCCCCCTCAAGATTCAAACGCAGTGGAGGATGACTTCTTAAAAACCTAGGATGAATATGATTTACCACTATACCAGTATCATTATGAACGATCAAATACTCTAATCCTTTTCAAAATATAACTCTATATTGACCAGACCAAATAAGTTCCCAACTTTTCAGTAAGGCCACCAGGCTGAAAATGATAGTACATAAAGTAATCCCCAATCTGGTATTCAGATAAGATAGAATTGTATTGATTGCTCCTTTAAGTCTCTTTTCATGTGGTTGTTTCAATATAATTCATTGTTTGAGCCTGAAGATGGATAATATCATCAGCCAAATTCCTCATAATTAAATCAGTACTTTCTGGGATGCTTTCTTCATGGATTGTCTGAACACTAGAAGAGACTAAAGGATACCATCCATATATACAATTATATGGGGACATCTTGATAATGTGGTGGTAGCTTATCCAATAAGTAAACAAGGCACTAGGTAAATAAAATTCCACCAAGTTCGGTCAGTGGAGGCCAAATTTCTTAGATTTGAGACCAGGGTCCCATTAACTCGTTCAATGGCCCCATTTGCAGATGGATAATATGGGACAATAAATCGCTGAGTAGTGTTAAATAATTTTGATAGCTCCTGTATAAGTTGTGAGGTGAAATTAGTCCCATTATCTGACATAAGGATCTTTGGACATCCATGTTGGGAAATAATATGCTGGTATAGGAATAATGCTGTAGTCTTAGATGAAGGGGTAGCAATGGAAATGGCCTCAACCCATTTTGTTAAATGATCAACAGCCATATTGATATACTGGTGGCCATGCAATCCCCAAGGAAAAGGACCAACAATATCAATGCTGACCACCTCAAACGCCTTAGTCGGGAGAATAACTTGATGTTGATATGTAGGGATGGTAGTTACATGTCTTTTACAGATAAGACATGAGTCAAGGGTCTCCCAAATAAACTCAGTCTTGTTGTTCCAATAGTATCGAGCCTTCAACCATTCTTGAGTCTTCTTTAACCCTCTATGGCCTACTTGCTCATGTCCTTCCATAAAGCATGAAATATAGAGTTTTGATTCAGAAAGGGTAATCACTTGGATTTGACTTTCTTATACAAAGCTCCATCTTGAATCATAGTATCTTTGGTAATTGATTTTAGAAAGGCTCAATCCTCTTCAGTTTCTCGATCCCATAACTCAGGTCATCCTATAAGATTGTATAAACGTTCTTCTTTTTCTAGTTCCAAGGTCAGAATAGGCAGTTGGGACAGCCTATCAGCATTTTGGTTCCGAGCCCCTGAGCGATGAACAATGGTGAAATCATAATTTTGCAACCTTAAAGCCCAACAGGCCAACCTCCCGTCAGGATCCTTCATAATCTGCAGCCATCGTAAGGAGGAATGATTGGTAATAACGGTGAAATGGTTACCATATAAGAAGGGCCCGAGATAATTTGTGGGCAAAATTACGGCCAAACATTCCCGCTCAGTAACACTATTGTTTCGTTCAGCCTTTGACAAAATTTTGCTATAGTAAGCAACATGATGATCATTCTTCTATTCATCACACTGAGGTAATATAGCCCCAATAACGACATTGCTTGCATAAGTATGTAAAAAGAAAGGATTATCAAATTGGGGATGAATTAGAACAGGTGCCTTGATCAAGGAGGTACGAAAAGAATTGAATGACTGTTCTTGAGCTGATCCCCACTTGAAGGGCACTCCTCTTTGCAACAGGTGAAATAAGGGTTCAGCCATATCAGAAAAGTTGGGAATAAATTGCCAGTATATCCATCCATGCTGAGAAAGACTTGATTATCCTGCAGAGAGGTGGGAGGAAGCATTCGTTGGATGGCTTAAATTTTGTCCAAAAGGGGTCAAATCCCTTTAGCTGAAACCTGATGTCCTAAAAAGTCCATTTCATTTTGGAAGAATGAACATTTGGAGGGTTTGAGTTTTTGGGAGGAGCTCCGAATTCAGCTGAAAGCTTCTTTTAGATGATCTAAATGCTCAGTAAAAGTTTTGAAGAACACAGTAATATTGTCAAGATAGACCAGAACGCAAGTAAGCTTTAGATCCCGTAGCATACTATCCATGGCCCTTTGGAAGGTTGCTGGGGCATTGCTTAGTCCTTGAGGCATATGAGTTGGTTCAAACAACCCTTCACTCAATATCAGGGCACACTTGGCACGATCTTCTGGTGATAACTCGATCTGCCAGTATCCACTGGCTAGGTCCATGGCTGAAAAATAGGCGGGTCCAGCCAACAACTAATAGAATCATCAATCCTAGGTAATGGATAACAATACCGTCAAGTAATAGCATTCAGTTGATGAAAATCTATATAGACTTGATTAGAACCATCTTCCTCCTTAATCAATAACAATGGGGATGCCCAAGGAATATTGGAGGGTTTCAATAATCCAGCCTGCAAAAATTGATGCAACTCCTTAATAGACTGGGCTTCTTCTACTTTAGATTTATGATAGGGCCTCTCATGAATAGAAAGTGATCACCAGTTTCAACAGAGTGAATTACTCCTTTCACCTTCTTAAAATTGTAGGCATGCTTAGCAAAGATTTTGGAATATTAATCTAACAATTGAAGCACTTGTTTCTCTTGGTCACTAGAGAGGTGTTTTCCGATAGCAGGACCTACAGTAAGGATTTCTTGATAACTTTCCAATACAAACTCGTGTAGACTCCTAAAGGGTTTAACATCATAGATACGTGATAAAGGCAGTAACTTAACATAAGCAATTGGACGCTCTTGATCTACCAGTTTCAGCTCATTGGTAAGGTTCACCAGTAAGACAGATAATGATCCTGAATAAGCATAATCCAAATCTCCAGGACAAGGCAGGAGTCTTTAGCAGAAGGATTGACAGTGCCTTGAACTTGTAACAAATGTCCCTTGGGAATCAAAAAATGCAAAAAAGTGTTAACAATTACTTGTGGTTTCAATGGAATAACTAATTTCTCAGGGGAGAAAATAGGCATTTCCTCTTCAATATCAGCCGATGTAGGAGGTAGTTTTACATGAGGATCTTCAATGTGATATTGAAGTGAATAAGACCTTTTTGTTCCTCTAGCAGAAATAACTGACGTTGGGTAGAAGCATGATCAGATAAAAGTAAGGGACTCTATACCCCAAGAGAGACAGCAAAGAGTCAGGGTAATTAATAAATCCATCAAATTCTCATAAAAATTGAGTCCCTAAAAGTAGTCATAACTCAAGTTATCAAGTACAATGGAAAGGACTGTAAAAGTTAATTTCCCAATAATTAGGAGAAGGGACAAAAATGCTCCAATAGACTGAGTACTATGAGGTCTGGCCATTCCATATTCTTTGTAATGAGAAATATTGGGTGTTAATTTGATCCGTTTGACCAATTTTGATGAGACAACATTCACCGAGGATCCAGTATCTATGATAGCTTTGGCATTGACTTATATCAATATGAAGTCATTATGGGTAATGGTGTTTCCGAACTGAGAGGATAATGCCAACAAGGAGGGCAAGTAATAAGAAGAATGCTCATCTTTATTACACTCTATCAAACTTTGATGCTCTTGCTGCGCACTCATATCATTATCAAGGTGAAGAATCTTATTGGGCTTATCTCTTTTCTTCTTCCATCTGATTCCTTTTTAAAACAACAATCTTCAGTATAGAAAAAGCAATGACAGTAGTTACACTTGATCGCCCTAGTATTCTCAGGAATGGCGTAGACTATGGGGCGACTAGGTCTAGGGGACTCATAAGCTTGAGGTTTTTTGGAGAATTGAGGAGACTTTTTAATAAGGCCTCCTTAATGTCAAAAATACTTCGGAAATTCTTTATTACACTGATTAGATAAACTTGCATTTGAGTCCTGGAAGTAAAAGCATACAGAAAGCAGTAATTGCATCATCCAAGTTTTTGACTACAGGTCACTAGAGTTTGAGCTTCCTGATAAAACTGATGAGCAAAGTCTATAATAGAGACCATCTAGTACTAAAAAAGTCTATAATAGATTCATTTTAATGGGGCTGTATACCCATAAAGGCCTGCTTTTGTGAGGATAAGGTTTGCTCACTCCCAAATTCTTTGATCAACGCTTCTTTGACCTGAGCCCAAGTAGAGCAAGTCATTAAGTGGGGAAACATAATATCCTGAGCCAATTGAGTAAGGCAATTAGGCAAGTAATTCATCTTTTCGTGATCTGTGGCCTCACTTAGTGCCTTTTTATAAAGATAAAGGAAGGAGATAATGCTGCCTTCCCCTGGGG
The DNA here is from genome assembly GCA_022478985.1 of Massospora cicadina. NCBI lineage: Eukaryota > Fungi > Entomophthoromycota > Entomophthoromycetes > Entomophthorales > Entomophthoraceae > Massospora > Massospora cicadina. The sequence goes on along the minus strand of JAKSZP010018425.1, from coordinate 13,946 downwards.
AGTATTTGTCCTTGAGTACTGGCTTAAAACTCATGGGAGCATTGGTAATCAAAACATGCACTCCAGGTTGTTTAGATTGAGTGAAAACATAAGAGGTGGAATCTGAAACATGAGAAGAAAATTGAGGGTAAGGACCAACAGCTTCAGTACAAACTTCACTAATCTGACACATCAGATCAGCATGCCCTACTTTCTCATCTAATAGGCGAGATAGCTCAAAAATCTGTTCCAGCTGTGCATTGTACTTGAGTTCCAGTGTCTCAATTTTCGCTTGAAGAAGTTCCCCTTTTGATTTACAAGCATGTAGTAAGATATCTGTATCCTTGGACCATTTTCCCAAATTGATCAATTTGTTGGATAATGACTGAGGCGACAAGAGGGGATCAATTGGTACCCCATTGGGGATAGGTTACACTCTTTGGCCAATTTAGAGAATTGTTCACGCAAGTGGTTCATCATGTTCAAGAGAGAGTCAAATTGCCGGAAAGATCCTGAATGCCCATTGGCACCTGGAGGTCCCCAAGGTCCATCTGCGCCTGGGATCCCCAAGGCCCTACACTCCCTGGGGGTCCATGGGGCCCATCAGCCCCAGGAGGTCCATGAGGTCCTACACCACCAGGTGGGCCACGAGGTCCTTCAGCCCCATGAGGACCCATATTTACAGAGGCTTTCTCTACTTCATTAACCCAGAATTGAACTACTGAGTACATTTGTTCCAATTGGGAGAGATGAGTTCTAAATTCCTCCTCCATTGATTGAATATGGTCAGAGAGTTGGGAAATACCCTCTCTCCATTCTCTCTAAATCTCATGAACTTTCTTAGGGAACTGTACATCAACAAAATTATACATTCCATAATCGAGCTGAATGAGCTGCTGATGTACTTCAATGAGAAAGGCCCAATTACTAATGATCTCATCATGATTATCTCAGCTAAACTCAGAGGCCAACTTGAAAAATTCAGAATTATAGTTATTTAAGGATATGAGTCTTTCTAGTAAATTTAGCATCCCTTGGTGGTGCATTCCAACAACAGGTAATAAATGGTATAAGGTAGGATGTAAGATTTGGTGCAAATATTGCTTAGGGCTAATTCCTGTCATTTAGAGGTTTGCAGCACTTCCTGCAATATAAAAAGAAGGTACAGCATTAGATCAAGATTGGGTAGAACGGATTCCAGGGATTAAGGCCCTTTAAGAAATTGAATTTTAATATTTTGTAAAGCCTCATGCGGTAACTGGAAGTCTGAGGTAAAACTTAAGTTAGGACCATAAAATTTTAAGTTGGCCCAAAATTCCAACGTGAAGGGTAATATTGGGATTTGGACTCCAGTTTTATGGACCCATCGTAAAATGCTGCCTTGCTCTTGGTCTTGAGCTTCATCAGTCATCAATTGAGAATCCATAGTAGTAATAGACGTTGTCACTGGTGCATAACTCAGAGTGCCCCTGTAGTTAGCACCAGTTTGGAAGTTTTAAATTACATTTCCAATGGGGCAGGTTTAATCTCAAAGTTACACTGGGCGGATTCTCCAAAAAAGGCGATAAATTTAAATTAAAATACAGGTTGTAATTTTAATTAATCTTTATTTTCTTAAAAGTGGAATATTTATAGGCTTTTTAACAGTTTGTAATATATCAGAGCAAATTAATCTCTGCACGATCAAATCTTCAAATAAAACGATTGAGATTAGATTGATCATCAACCTTGATAGATTGAGATATATTGCTCGCTCCTTCTGATGAAGTTGAAGGAATTGATAAAGTGGATTTTCGGAGAAATTTTTTTAATTGGTGAAATCCTGATACCATCCCCTAGAATCCACTGAATCAGATTTCTTTTTTGTGTTTTCCCAGAAGTGGTATAATGTAAAGGCATAACGGAAAGAATAAAAAATGCAAGAATATTCATTTTTTCTGGGGCCTTTATTGGAGAAAACTAAGGGGACTTCATAGTTGTGTAATGAGAGGAAACCTTACTTCATGTTGATTATTCCCTTGTTCAAAATAAAACTTAATTTTATTGAGCATATCATAGGCTTTGTTGTTCAAAATTACTGCTGGGATGTTAAAATAAGCTTTTAATTTGAATGGGAAGGAAAGAGTATTCCATGATGGCACAGATGTTTTTTGGGCCTGCAGTTCCAAATACTTGATTGTATACCAAGTCAGGCGCCAGTTTTCTTTTTTTCAGCCAAAGCAGATTTCGTTCACTGGGGGAGCCAGTATTAAGGATGTCCATCACCCATACTTTTTATTGCCCACTTCCACCTTGGAGAGGGTTCCTCCAATGTCATAAGCCAAAGCTTAGAACTCCTTAAGCTGAAGGTGGAGGTTAGTTTGTGAGCGATTTCTGGGTATTTCTCCAAGATAGACTTCTTAATCAGAACATATTGGAGAGGTAGATCAAGCCTGCTAGGATATTATTGCATTACTGGCGATGTCAATAATTTCAGGACATCCTAGAACTTGGAAGAGGTATGGATCATCATGTATGTTGGTCTCATCTACTCCTCCAGCGTTCAAACAATCAGGAACCTCCATTTCAGTAGGTAATCCTAGTAAATAGTAACCAACAACCTTGTAATCCCCTTCAGTTTGTCCCTGGGGTATTCTCAAACAAAGGGCAATATAGCAATTGAGGTATGTGATTTAAGGTCATGATACTTGTCAGCAATAGGGGTGCCTATCCCTATGCCAAAGTCTCTTTTCCCTGCTTTTATATGTCAGCTTTCAACTTCCAGCACACAGTCTCATAGTTCCAAACATGTTGCATTAGGCACACAGGGGACGTTCAGACCGCTTGGCTTTTGATTTTATCCTCAGGACCCATAATACTCAGGGCCTGCTTTTGGTCTTCAATAGCTTAGACTCAGGAATTGTGCTTTTAATCCTTAAAGGACAGAACGCGGGGTCTTAACAATACTCCACAAAAAATTCAAGCTTGTGTAAGCGACATACAGCAGAACCTCATTTATATCATGGACGTTGCAAAAATAGCGCTTGACTGAATTGATGTGCTTCTACAGAGTAGTAATAAGATGTCAACCCAGTCATGAGGACGGCAACAGCGCATCCAAGGTCAACATTTTAGAAGTTAACAACATCAGTGCATAAATATATGACTTTTCTGCAAAGGCTATCACTAACTCTCCTTTTCTTATATTGATGAGCATGAAGGCTTGCTTCTTCATTCATAAGCTTTGTTTTGATCTAAATTCGTCAATACGTGCCTTTTTAACCTCGTATTAAGTGCTATTAACATCCATATGAAGCACCATCACCTCTTGAGCCATGCGACGAAAACAAGAGAAGATATGTTTGAACTCATGTTGATCAGTCGCTCCTTCCATAGATGCTTCAGAGACTTATAAAAATGAAGCAATGCTACCCTTACAAGGATGAATTTGTCCTTAAAAATTTGTTTATATGAAACATGTTCATCACCAGTGATGGTATGAACCGCTAGAGCATCTTGTCCTGTGGTCTCTGAGAAAAGGTCCAACTGATCAAAGGAGCAGGAGAGCATGTTGAACTGATCTTGGATGGCTTAAATCCTGGTATTCATGGCGGCGTGGGCTTGAGAGGCGGATTTGCATAAAGCCATTTGGCTTCTATCCCTAGCTTATGAGGTTAGAGTTCTTTAACCCAACTCTCCAGCACCTTGGCTTTAAGACGGAGTTGTGACACAAGAGACCTTAGGTTTTGTTAATCAACTTCAGCCATACTCACATGCTTTTCTGAGCTTTTCTTTCATCTGCTTACACCATTTTTCATCAGGTGAGTGGGAGCCTTTAACATGTACGTCACTTCAATCTGTTCATAACTGCGCTCAACCTGTGTCAACTAACTATGCACATCCTTCAACAGTGTGTGTTCTTCAAGAGAGGTGTCAGGATTTTAAATGAAAAACAAATCAAATTTTCAACTTCCAAATTGAGCTGCAGTGAATTGATTCTTGAGCCTATTTGAACGTAGCCATTTTAATGGCACTGATACCAAACTCAGTCTTAAATTTACCTGAGTTTAAGGATTAATAGAGATGACTTCAGAAATCTCATCCCCACCTCCTAAGTCACGTGAAGCGGAGCTTTTACTGATCCAGTCATAGGGGCAGGCAAAAAAATTAGGGTGACAAACAGGCGGTCAATCTAGAAGGCCATGAAAGATCCTTAATGGATGGGGCCACAAAGATTCTTGAGGCACCATGTCCCTAAGCACCCTCTAAATATTGACAATTTTTAATCCAATAAAGTATTTTGCATCCAATACACACTTATTCTCTTCAACCTCCTCTCATAATTAGCTCAGTTCAAATCCTGGTGTGACCCTTTTTGTGACTTTTCATTTTTGAGCCCACCTTCAGACCTTGGAAAAAGACCAAAGAACTTTAATGCAAATTCATGTGGTGATCACTACAGTGGGGCTATGAGTTGTCCTAAATGAAAAAGTCTATCACAAACAATGGAGAATATTAGCAGCCCTGAAGATCAATCTGCTGGCCAGTTGAGAAGCGTTGCTCTATGGGTTAGTACCCCATGATATGAAATACCATCCGTAAAACCTGAAAGTTTAAAGTTCTGGCTGCATCTCAGTTCTCCCTGCCCTCTATTGATGGAAGTCAGCATCAGCTTTAGTACGAGAACGTTAACAATGTTGTCAACGATAAATAGATGGCATCTACTCCGTGGATGCTCACTCCAGACTCTTGTGATCTTCTGTTCACTCTACCATGTGGGAACTTTATGCCTCAGCCCAGCTGACAGCATGTGAACTTGCCCTGGGTTCCAAACGCTATCTTTGCAACTTTGTTAACCCAGCTATTCATCACCCTCTCCAAGTCAAGGATCTGGTACAGAACATACAATAACACTATTGGGAGCTGGCCATCTAGTGACTACTCCTCCAGGATTGAAGGTACTGAAGGGCCTAGGGGGCCTGAAGGCCCCAAAGGACGTGAGAGGGACCCAAAGGACCAGAGGGTCCCCATGGACCTCAAGGGCCCCCAGGTCCCTCAGCACCCACCTCTGACGGCCCTGAAGACCAATGGTGGAAGGGTATGATAACAGCCTTGGCTCCCCTATGCAATCAAATTTGGAATGTAGCTTAGGGATACAAACTCTAAGTGGTTAATGCCCTTCAACCCTAGGGTCTCCATTGAGGCACTGTCATAAGAATTGAACAACTTCAGTGCCTTTACCAAGCTTACTGATACTCACATCTCTCAGCTTGAACAAACTTGTTGAGGGCTTGAAACCCATTTGACCATCCTTTGAGAGCCATCTTCACCTTCAGGGCACCGACATTCAATCCCAAAAAGGAGCAGATTGCAAATAAGGCTTCTGTTTCCTCTCTCAACCAAAATTGGGATGATATCTGAAAGGACCTTAAGGGCCTATGGCGACGTCTAGACCACCAGCCCCCTGGACTATGCGAAGACTGAGACCTTGGGGCCAGCGCCTATCCATGGTGTTAATACCCTCTCTACTCCTCTTGCAACAAACTTTAAACCTAGTTTAAAGAAAGGTTTACCCTCAGCTGTGAAAGCATTTCCTCCTTCCTTTACGCAAATGAGAGTTTTATAGAGGAGGCCACCAACTGGCAGAAGTTAAAGAATATACATTCTTGTCTAGATAGCACTGCACAGGTGGTCATGACCCCCTTTTTGAAGGAGTGCACAACCTGAGAACAGGCTTATAAAGCCTTAATCCAAGAGTGCAGCAGCAATCAAACCTTGGCCAACCAAAAACAAGTGTTCATGGGTATCTAACTTAATAAAGGAGAAAGCCCCATGGAGTTAGCCAGCCGTTTTTATACCTAAGCACAACTATTAGTCACTACCAATCGTAACACCTTGGATGAAACTATCACCACTGTCATCTCCACATTAGGATACTACCCTGAGGTTCAAATGTATATGATTGAGAAGAAGAATGGGTTTACCTGTATCCAGGAAATCTAGAAAGCACTTAACGAGATCCCTGCATTGACTACACTTTATGGCTACATCTACAGGTCCTTTAACCATACTTGAGTCCATTTGGTCAAAACCAGAAGAATTCTCAACCTTGATGCACCTACTATAATGGTTTCTGACACAGCGCCAAGACCTGCTGGAAACGACTTGCTGAGGAGGCGGGAAAAGGGCCTTCAGCATGAAAGACGAGGCAATTCATGCTGACATCCCTACCCCACCTCAAGAATCCTCCATAACCTTGAATGAACCTGGAGCTAATGTACCTGGAAAAAAGTTTCAGTATCCAATAATAATAAAAAATTGATACTACTTACTCTTCTTCCAATGACTATCTCACGTTCTATCATGCTACCACCCCAGTTTGGAAGTCTGGTTACCCAAGTTTCAGTTCAAGTTTGTAAAATACCAGTCCTTGTCATTTTTGACAGTGGCTCCACCATAACGTTGTATCATCCAAGTTAATGAAGCGCATCAAAATCTCTCCAGATTTTCCACAATATATGGAGTATAACAAACTGGACCACAATGTACTTGATTTATTGGGGCCTATTTCTCTCTACTAATATAGTTTGGAAAGCTTGCTGCAAAGCCCCCGCTGTCATGCAAGATAACCCTAGCTATGACCTGCTCCTTGGGATTCCGTTCCTTTGAGACTATTCGGCTGAACTCCATTATGATGTCAGTTTTCTATCCCTACTAAGGCATCGGGTCCCTCTGATCTTTGAAACCTCTCATGACTCTAAGATAGAGGTCAAAGGCCTAGCCTATCTACTTGAGAGTAAAGGCCAAACGATCAGCTATAATATCAACTTAGGGGCTCTTAAGTCCAATTGCCACTTCTTCTGTTGAAGGGCAAAAGGGCATGTTGATCTACTTACTTAGGATGACTACAAAATCTCCAAAGTCTTAAATCAAGGCAGACATCCAAGTACATGTTAACATTCCCTCTGTATAGTTATTGCGAATCTGAGGCCTAAACACCCCATTCACAAAAGATATGCTAACCTGCCTGGAGATCTTAGATTGAATTTGTTCTGGATCTATACCAGTATTATTGGAAATCCTTACTGACAAGCAAAAACTAGTAGTTCCAACCAACCCACCGCCTATGTCCCCTTCTACCAGTGGATGCTATTGCTGATGTCCAAAGTTTAAGGATTTAGGGTAATTTGGCTTCAAAGATGCATCCCATCAGTCAGCCTTCAACACCAGTACTGGAAAGGACCTCTTGGATGACCAACAACACATGGTTCAAGAGTTGATGTAGGAGTATTATTAAATTTTTATGGTTTCTCAAAAATAAACCCTTTGAGAAAACCATCAATGCTGATAGATTACTCCCATTGATGGATCCTTTGATCCTCCCCGATTCATCTGCATAATCTGATAAATCAGATTCACCTCATAACTGCTCTGATTGCATCTGTGGTGCCCAATTATTTTAAATTTTAAATTTATTGCGGGGAAGGCCGACCATGGGACGGACACTTCCGAATATGACTCAGACGAGACAAAACTTAGTACCAGGTGAGGCACCCCAGAGAAGCGATGCTATCTCTTGTTGCCAGCGGGAACGCCACTTATGGGAAGGGGAGGGAACGTGTGTAGGGGGCGTAGCCACTATTGAGCACATGTGGAGGAAGGGGTCTGATTTGATGAACTAGACTGGGAACCAGGAGGAGACCAGCTGCCGGCGACGTGGTGGGAGAAATCCAAACATCCACGCTTGAAAGTGATCCACCAAATGAGACCAGAATCTGTGGACAGCTTCAGGGAGGGTGGGGATGGATCCGGCGATGGCATCCAAGACAATCGTGTGGATAGTCCACATGGCGATTGCAACCACCAGAGCACGAAGGGAGGGTGGGAGGGGGAGGCCATTGATGAAGCAAACATATCTCTTGACAGACTGAAGGGATGTGTTTGATCCTGGCCTAGCAGACGTTGGACTTCGCGCCATATTACTTTAGAGGTGGGGCACTTCTCCAGGCGGTGGTGCAGCGTTCCATACTGGCCACACACGACACAGGATGAGTGTAAAGCATTAGAGCGCTCAGCTGTAAGATACACCCGCCTCAGGCAGCGCCACACATGGGAGCGGACTTGAGGCTGCAACAGAGGATGGTGTGCGTATTTCCAGATAGTCTTTTGGGTCTCAGTGGAATAAGGGATGTCCATCATGTCCAGGTAGTCCACCCTGGATAGGACTTGGGGTCGAATGGGGATCACGCCATCATGGATGGGTAGCCCCTGTACCTCTTGTGTGAACTGAGGAGAGGGGCGGCCTCTTCGGGTTGTATGTCCACTAATACAAATTCTCCACTCTGCGCTTCGCATGGAGAGTAGGATTCGTTTGTAGTGGGTTTTGGTCCCGTGAGGACCCGTGGCTGATGTGTGTGATGCGAGGTATTTCATCAGGGAGTGGGGGTTTGATGGATTGTTGAGGCCCAAGGCTCAGGAGAAGTTGGAGCGGGCCGCGCGGGACCAGTGTTGGGATGGGAGTGTAGGAGCAGTTACGGCCGCAATCCAGGTGCCTAGGATCTTGGCGGCATGGGCTTTGAAGTCAAGTAGGCCCATGCCACCATGATGATGAGGGCCAAACATGACCTCTAGCCTTACTGGTGGAGGGCGGCCTGACCAAAGCCAACCTTGTAGCAAAGCATACAGAGATTTGAAGAAGCTTGGGGAGAAGGGGATGGCGTGGGCTCCAAACCAGACTTTGGATAGGAGCATAGAGTTGGCAAGAACAACCCTGCCAGTGAGGGTAGTAGGGTGGGCTCTGAGAGAGGCGATTCGCTTCGTCACGTTGTCCAGTATATGGCCCTCCATTACTGCTGACGCGTATCCTCCTGCCTCCAACCACACGCCCAGATGGCGTACCGGTCCTATGGTAGGTCGCGGCACAAAGGGGAGCACCAGTGGAGTGGTGTGTTTTGAGTTAATAAGGCGTAGACTTGGGCGAGCAGCTGGGCTGGGTTGGGAACTACTTGCTGGGGCTCAGCAGTTCTGAAACCGACCAAGGAGGATGATTTCGGTTTTGGAGGCGTTCAGTGCCGCGTTGCTTACCCGGGAATATTCCTTGTTGAGGGCTTAAAGCGTGCGTGCATCTTTGTTATTAGACACCCCCACCACGCAATCATCTGCAAATGCCATCATCTTGACTGGGGTTTGGCCTGGCACATGGACCCCAGTGAGTTGGGCATTCACATTTCACAGTAGTGGGTCAAGGCTGAAGTTGTATAAGAGTGAGCTCAGGGGGTCCCCTTGTCGCAGGCCCCTTTGAGGATGGACTACTTCCGTTAGGAAACCTGGGCCGCGCACAGCCATTGTTGCAGATTCTGTGAGCAGCATCACTCAGTTAATGAAGCGGGGAGGTAGGCGGAATTGTTGGAGGCAGGCCCTAAGGTATTCCCAGTTTACTCTATCATAGGCCTTTTGTTGGTCCAAGAATATAAGTGCCCCAGAGGCTGTGGACTGACACACATTAGCCACAGAGTGCACATTATCCCAGATCGACCTTCTGGGGATGAAACTGAATTGTTCTGGAGAGATGGTGGCAGATGCTACAGTCCCTAAATGGTTAGCCATGATTTTTGTTAAAATTTTGGTGTCTGTGTTTGTTAGAGAAATGGGGCACCAGTTGGCTAAGTCTAGCCTATCCCCTTTCTTGAAGAGTGTGACTGTAAAAGCCTCATGTCCTCCTGGTAGGAGACGCGTTTTCAACAGGCTTTGGTTGAGTGAGGCTAGCAGCAATGGGGATATGTATTTAAAATATTTTTTGTAGAACTCATATGGAATGCCATCTGGGCCTGGGAATTTTTGGTTTTGCGCACCGCGAATGGTAGTCCATAATTTGTTCGGAGTAATTAAATTCATTATTTCCGGGTATTGGAAAATGGTGCGGATATGAGCTCTGTCAAGAAATTCCGCCATTTTGGCTGGCTGAATTGGTTCAGCTTAGTATAACTCGGAGTAATATCTTTGCGTTTCGATTGCCACTTCAGCTGGTGTGTCCACGATAGAATTATCCAATCTTCGCACCTGTGTGCAGGCCATGCTCTGGCATGGTGCAAAAATTTTTTTGAAGAAGTATGCGGTGCACTTGTCACCTTTAGTGATGTATGTGGCTCTGTATTGGACACAAACCCGATGTTTGTGTTGCCTTTCAAGTGCGTTGAGGTGGGCTGCTGCCTCCACCCACTTCTGGCCCCATGCAGGGCTATATCCTGAGGCTGGAATGTTGGACTCCAAGTTGGCCAATTCTGCCAGCGCATGCGATATAACCGCCGATGTGGCTCATGAGCATCTGGATGAGAGATGGCAAAGGTGGCGGATGGTGTCTTTTTTGAAAGTTGCCCATGTGGAAATGGGGTCTGCACAAAATGTGCAACAAACGATTTTGCCAAAGTTGCCTCTTCCACCCACATGGAAAATCCTGGCGACGCAAGCTCTGGGGGGTGGATTTTGCACCAATGTAGGGCCTTTGCAACTGTGATGAGTAAGTGGTATGTTATCGAGACCAGTTGGTGGTCGGAGAATTCCTTTTTCATTGTTTTGAAGTGGGAGATGTGGGGTTGGAATTTTGCTGGCACTAGAATAAGGTCCCTGCGGGTCATGGACCTTAATTGGCTGTTGTGGACGTGGGGATGTGTCATGTTTTTGAGCAGTGGGGCATGTCATGGCAGCGCATCCATTAACCCAAGGGTGGCTTTTAGAACGTGTAGTTCTACGTGACCCTGTGGGGCGTGGGGTGAGGGCGGCCACCAGTCCGTTGGTGAGGTTAGCCAACAGTTCATGTCGCCAATTAGGAAATAATTGGGGGGTAGCAGGAGGGATTTGACCGACAAAAAAAATTCCTGACGCTCTTGTGCACCGTTTGGGGCATAAATGTTGACGATTGTGTGTGCAACATTGGCCCATGAGAAGGTGACAATGAGCACTCAGTCATTTAGAAATGTTTCTGAAGATTTAAATTTGAAAAAATTGTTTTTCCGAATTAGCACCCCACAGTGCTTTGACCAAAAGGATAGGGATGGTAGGAGCATTGTTTTCCAAGCATCCTTGGAACCTCATGGACAGTGGGTTTCCTGGATGGCCAGGATATCCACGGGTAAATTATTTTGTAAAAAACTCAGTTTCCTAGCCCGGGATGGGGAGGCCTTGAGTCTGGCAATATTCAGCGTCCCTAGAGTGAAGGTTTACCCCATTGCACCTTAGGTGCGAGGGGGTGGGCCCCCTTGCCCACCAGCCTCTTCCAGGTCCCCACGGGCTTTCACAGCAGCGTGGGTATTAGCAGCAACGCTATCAGGGTTTTTGTTAATTTTTGTGGAAAGAGTCACGTTGGCTTTGGCCTTCGCTTTTTGTTTTCCTGACGTCGAATGAATTTTTTGCGGTGCGGATAAGTTCGGTGCACCGTCGAGTGGGGCAAAAAATTTTTTTTGGTTGGGATAGGTCCCAAGTCAGTTTCAACTGGGGCTTGGGTGCAGCGATTGGGTGAGATTGAATCTCCCATCGGATCCTCGGATTGAGTGGCCTGTTCAGCTTGGACCTCCCAATCTGATTGGGTGATGGATTCCCGAGTTGCTTCTGCCGCGAAGGTCTCCATGTCCTCCTGGCGTTGTGAGTGTGGGATGGTGGTGGTGACCTTGGCCGCTTCCTTGGCCGCGGTCCTATGGGCCTGCTTGGCCTTCTTCTGCTCCTGCGGGGAGATGGGCTTTTCTAATAGGTAGCAGCCTTGTGCTCCCCACGGGAAAGCCTCTTTGGTGCTTGCAGTTGGTTTGTAGTGCGCCTCTCCGCTGGCCATAGCCACTGAGGGGTGCTCTTGGAATGTAACGCCCTCTTTAATGGGGCACGCGTGTGCCTTATGGCTGAACGCGTCACAGTGGGTGCAAATGGGGGGGGGCGTGCTGTTCACGGTTACCTGGAATGGGTGGGTGGTGTGCCCTGCAATGTCAATAAAGGTGGAGTGCGGGATCTGGGTTAGGTCCTTCACAATCTCCTCAGTTGGGGTCAGAACTGCGATGGCTTTGCTGGTGCACAGGTGTGGCATCAGCATGAAACGTTGCATTTTGAAAGATTGTATTTTGCCATATATGGCGAGACCATCTTTCAGGTGTTGCTCCAAAATGTCACGTTTGACCGTAGTAGGCAAAAAGTCAAACGTGAGGAAAATTTGGTTTGATTTTGTCCATCTGGTGTATTTAGTTTCGATGACCCATTGCCCTTTGGGGAGGTCAACCACTACACGCACCGCTGCAGCCTTGTCTGCTGCTATTTTGCTTTCAAAACCTAGGTCCAGCCAACCGTGCGACATGGAGTGAGGTGCAACATACACCGCGGTTGGGAAAATTTTGTGTACATCTTCACAAAATTTTTCCCATAGGGCCATTTTTTGGATGTCCAGATACACATGCACCGAATTCCACCGACGAAAGTGGCTGGGAATGTGGCGTGTTGATGTACTGGTTGCATCGTGCTTGCCACACGAGTATCTCTGGGGAAATTGTGACTGCCGGTTTTTTTAGATTTTTTTCTATTCCGCCGGATTCTCTGGGGCGTTTTCAAACGTTAGAGGCCGCGGGCCTTCCGCCTGCTCCTCTTGCCTTGCTTGCCCAACTGCTCCCAGACATGGCCGCAGACTAAACCCCTCTATGAGATTATCAAACTAGATTTAGTCTTGAATTGAATGGGTTGTAAAAGTGTTTGCAACGAGAAAGAAAAGTTGTGGTGCCCAATTATCATAGCTAATAATAGCTATGATATTATTACTTTATGGCCGATTATGGGAACCACTTGGGTGAACCAAGTGAATCTACTTAAGCTTAATTGCATTTATGAATTTTATGCAAATACAATTAATGAATAATTAAATTTTATGTATGTTGATTACCATAATTGGCCTAATAGTACTTACATATGGACTTCCAAATTAGGGGAGTACAAGTACTATTGAGAGGGTTGCTGACATCCTGATTAAGGGTGCGTCATTATTTGAAACCATATATCCTTTTTTATCATTGGTTGTATTTCGTCAGCTGTATGACAAAGTGATAGTACTTGCACATGGATGGCCCAAATAGGGAGTACCTAGTACTATCAAGAGGCCTGCTGATGTCCCAATTAGGGGTGCATCATTATTCAAATTCTATATATTCTTTTCCCCCTATTTATTGTATTTCATCATCTGTATGACAAAACATAATTGAGCTTAATGAAAGACAAATATACACCTCAGAGGTTCTATATTATGCCTAAATTTTCTCAATTATGAGAATAGTAGTGCCTTCAATTGGGATGAAATGATTGTAATTAGGTTAATTCAAGGGCTGAATTAACTTGGAGATATTTTAATAATTACTGCCATAATCAATAGCAGATTGGCATGGTTTTAATTAACTCATCTAATAGTTGAGTATGGCCAGGAGATGTCCTAGAGGTATAAAATACTGGCGCCTGGCTCTAAAATAAAATCATCATCTTTCCATATCTTCATATTTTCGTCTTAAATCTTCTTATCTTAATTCGATCTTCATATTAAGAGTGTAGACAAGCATTCAAGGGAGCTTTTCATAGTTACCTGTGTCTGGAGAGTTCCCAATTAGAGAGGGAAATTACCCTAGAAAAGACAAAGAAATTCAGATATTGTTGTTTAGCTTTGTGAGCTTCTGAACGGTTAGGAAATACCGTAAGACACATAGCATATTTGCAGATTTATTACCTGAACTCTTCCTGACTAGCAAAACAGGAATACATTTAATAAGCGAGATAATCTTCAAAAACTCACAAGTGGTGCTCACTCAAAACCACGTTACACTTTATATGTATGAATTATTCATCTGAATACCAGGAAGGAGCTGCCAGAAGTTATGACGAAAACAACATGGAAACCAGTGACAGAGAAATCACTGATTACTTCAACACTGAACGCCAGAATACCGAGGAGAGTACTTTATACTCCTTGGATCTAATCA